>JAPDSC010049882.1:37375-50845 GCA_026290005.1 Latrodectus geometricus | reverse complement strand
GCAATAAAAAAATCCATATTTATTTTTATTTTTAGTCTAAACATATAGATGTTTTTTCTTAACAATACAATCATTTAAAATAATATATCTATTAACCATCAATAAAATTAAGGAAAATATAAAAAGTTTGTATTTAAACTTTTCTAGAGAAAGATTATTAGCACACATCATGACTGCTCTACATTATTCATTTTCAAAGTTATTATAAGTGACAGAATATATATGCATTATAAACATTCTTTATAAATTGAATAAAGGAATTGAGATAATTAGAAGATAATTATTATAAGAAAAATAAAAACTTTACGCAGTTCAATGAATATACAGTGATTGTTTGTCACTCCTAAAGCATTCATTTTTTCTGATCTCTTTGATTTATTGAGAAAATTATTTTATGTCTTAAAATTAATTCTTCAAACATATGTTCCTTAAATTTACCCTTATCATGAAACATGTTTAATTTTTTTTTATATTTTAACACATTTTATAATACATAATCTGTATGGATTTATTTTTAAAAGAAACTGAGAAAAAAAAACTATAAAAATATTAATGTTATTCAATTTTTTTCTGATATCTAGATTACTTATTTTACTATACAAATAAAAATAAACACTCCTACCTATTTTAACATCAAATTTGAATTATATTTGCTAGTTCAGATTCCTTCGAAAACATTAAAACATTTTCAGGAAGAAATTGCTTTCATATTTAATTTATGAAGTGTATTTTATTTTTGAAAACAATATAAATTTATAAAAGTATATCAAAGTATTTGAATTTTCTGTTTCATTAGTTAAAAAAGGGAGTTTGATAAATCTTGAGAAGAAAATAATTATAAAGAAGTAATTTTTCTCTGATAAATACTATACTTGGACGTAAAATATTATTTTAAAAGGCTTAGAAACTTTTATAACTTTGTGTCATTGAAAAAAATTTACGTTTGTCAAAAAAAAAAAAAAAAAAAAAAAAGAGATTTCTAGAATTTTCAATTAAAGTACATTGAGAACATTTATAAGGTTTCATGAATATTTAAAATATTCCATTTCAAAATATTCTTACTGAAAGCTTTATAATTATTATAACCAATTAATTAAACTTAACTTTAGAATGCATTTTATGTAGCCATAATATGTAAATATTATCTCAATCATAATATTTTAATTCGATAATTGTAGAATTGAAGAGTATTTTACATTTTTTAAATGCATTTCTGTAAATAATGAATTAAAAAACATTCTATATTTATTTTCTTTGATAAAGAAACATAATCATTCCATTTTTAGTTAATTTTCTTTTCTTCATACTAATATTTGAAGGAATCAGCAATGAAAAAAGGGAAGATATAAAAAAAATTATGGTATTTTACTCCCATTCTGAACACATCTTTTTTTTTTAAATGAATTGATGAAATTCATCTAAAAAGAATAATTTGACTTTTGAAATTATCTCATATTGATCTACTACTTAATTTTGTTTCATGACTTAATGTAATTAAATTTAAAAAAAACTAAAAAAAAATTAAAATTATAAAAAAAAAACTTTTAGGAAATATCCTATATTTGCAAGCAATGAAATTTTCGTCAAATTAGTGATCGCTATAAGTGATTGAAAACAAGGTACAATAATATACAAATAAATGTATTTATACATATATATCTATGTATTTATTGACAGAATCACATATTGATAAATACAAAAACCACAAGCATAGTGATAAGTTTACTCAAATGCTTAAATTGATTGCATTTACTTATCCATGATTATATACACTCCCTTCGTTAATAACTGCTAAGGTAACAAGGTGAGTCAACATAGATTGTCTTTCCCGCTGCTAATCCTATTAAATATTGTTGCATAATGTTCGGAAACTTCACTGTTGTGCTACATAATTTGTAACTTCAGAACTTCTTAAGCAAAATTTTAACTGTAAACATAATTAGTTGAGAGTAAAATTTTACAAATTGATAATTTTCACGAAGAAATTTTTTATTTTATCATTTTGTGATAGTTTAGGTATAATAGAATTATGTGTTTGTAAAAATGTCTCACAAAAACATCATTTCATAATTTAAAAAAAAATTAATTTAATTAAAATAGATGTTTTATTAAAATATTTAATTAAAGTAGATGTTAATTACAATATAACTTCCATAATTATCTTGATAAATAATAATTACTTATTATTTTTAAAGTTGGAATTATTCTTTTCAATAGTTTCATCATAAAATAGTTAAAATACTTATAAATTGACCTCAAAATTCTTTACATTTGATTTGTAATTATAATCAATCTAATTATGCATGTAAATTATTTTGTAGAGATGTATAAGAAATAAAACTATTTATTAAGTAAACAGCCCTACTAAAACTTAGCCATTGTTTTCTTGTATTTTTTTTCAAGTATTAAAAATTTCTTTTTTGTAATATCATATACATTTTAACATTTAAAAGAACATACATTTAAATTATTTATAAATAAATTTGTCTTATTTTTTTAACTATATACTTCAATGGAATAATTATTTTAAGCATTTATTATAAAACTATATTTCAGTTAAGTACGTAAATATAAATTTGAGGATTTTTATTAACAGCTGCCAAAGTAGATATTAAAATTCCTCTTTAAAAATATAAATAAAATAATTTGTTTAGAGAAACTTAGTTTGAACAAATTCATAACTATAAATAATGTATACCTTATTTCTTTAAAATAAAAAATATAGAATTTAAATATGCATGCAATATGCATTTTTAAATGCATGAAATATGCATTTTTAAAAATTATAAAAGCTGAAAGACTTATTACTTACACAAAATTAATGATTCATATGATTATAAATTAATGATGTAATAGTATTCTTAAAATAAAAAAACTCCGGGAAGCTCTACTAATTATGTATTTCAATATTTCATTCATTATGTATTTTACACTTATTACAAAAACTGTGCTCAAAGTTTTAAATAAACAGTTATAAACAATGTTCGTTTTTAAAGTTAGCCATACGAGAACCACATCTAGATTTGTGTCTAATTTTATTTTGTTCAGACATTTTCTGCTCAACTCCAGACAAAAATTTAGAAGGCAAAGTTAGAATTTTATTAATATAAATAAATGTATATGTATGTTTCTTAAGCGACAAATATGTATTAACCAAAACGTTGTAAGATTTTAAAATTATTAAACAGGTATACACATTTATAAATTTCAATTTTAAAGAGTTTTTAATTTAATTCAATTAGTAATTCCTATTGAATATCATCAGACTTTCAATTGTAGGTAATAGATAAATAGAACAGAAAATGATGATGGGAAAACTGTGATAATGAACTGTGATTTTCTTAACATAATTGATTCAAAAGCAATTTACATGGCCCGCGTTTACATTAATGTCACCAGTAATGTTTTAGGAATTATAACAATAAAAATAAGCAATTTATGATTATTGAAAAAATGTATTTAAATATATTTTATTTAATTATTGTAAAATTTATTGAAAACGTATATTTTTAGTGATATTTTAGTTAAGTATTTGAAAATACTTTTTCTGAATCACCACTCTTTGGTGAAAAAAACGCAATGTTAGGGGATATTTTTAAAAATCTCTAATGGAAATAGATAAGGGAAATTTGGTATTTACGTTCCAAATTTTGATATAAATTAACGTAACATGAACTTTATTATATTAAATAAATTATTCAGGAACACCTTTCACATAATAAATATTCTTAAGGAAAAGTAGGCTTAAAATTTTTATACAACTAAAAATATTTAATTAAAGATTAAAAATAAGTATAATTCTTTTTTTTAAATTTTAAATAAGTATTGTAAAGAATTTGGGAAATAATTATTTACTAAACTGTTATTCAGAAATATTTAACAGTTTGTAAATTTAACTTGAAAAATTTTAAAACCTGAATATCTAATGTTACTATTCAGTGGGATTGAAAAATAGCAATGTAAATCAGCTTGTCAAAAAAAAAAAATAAAAAATAAAACAAGGATAAATTATTTGCAAAAGTCCCTAAAGGAAACTCCAAGATTAAAATTATAAGATAACTTAACAAAAGAATTCAATTTTGCTTTAAGTGCTTCAGTAATAAAAAAATGTATTTGCTTTTAAAGATACAGATAATTAACTTATTTTTCTTCTTCTTATCCTTTTTTAAGCTTATTAAAATCTCGAAAACAATTATATCAACTTAAATATTCTATTGTAACTCAATTTAAATAAAACATTGACGAAATTAAAAGTAAAAGAATCAAGAGTTAAAAAAATTGTTCATTTGCATTGCATTTTCTTAGATGTTTAAAAAAAATGTTAAAGAAAAAACCGCTGTCACAAACTCTACATTTTATTTATTACAACATTAAGATTTTTGTAGTATTTTGAGTTTATCACTCATAATTTTATCACTACATGACTTGTGGCCACACAGGTTTGTTGGTTAGGGTGTCGTGCTCTCACTTTCGGAAGGTAATGAGTTATAATCCCGACTAAACCGAAGATCCGTTGTGTTCACCAAAGAATTCTTGAGTAAATTAAATATGTCTTTGTGGCAATGACTTCCATGTGTAATGCTTTTACGCAATATTGCCCCAGTGAGTATATTAGCAGTATTTGTGAGGTAATATTGCCCCACTAAGTACTGGAGAGTCTTATGTGTTTAAATTATGACTTTTAAATTATGAAAACTGCATCTCGGTAGCTTATATCTAATTGGTAGACGCCAATTCGGACCTAAGTACAGGAAAGTATGTTGAAGTATTGCCACATAATTCATTGCCTAATAAATTCATAAGCTATTGTAACTTCCTCAATCATTTCCAATAGGCTATGGATCTATTATCAAATAAACAATATGATTTCATTTCTTATCATAATTTATGAATATAGAATGAAGAACAAATATTTTTTTTAATTTAAAAGTATAATACAGTAGAAAGTTATATACTAACATACTACTACAAAATATATTTTCTCCAGTTAAGAAAAATTTAAGAAATTATAGAATGTTCTTATAAGAACATTTTTTACCCAAATTAAAATATTTTGGAGAGCTATAAAATTGTATTTTGTGTTATATATTGTTACTTAATAAATTTGTGAGAGAAAGTTAATACATTGTTATTAATACTATATTATTTTTTATTGGCATCAATTAAATCTAAAATTTTTCTGCTAATGCATATTTTTTTATTTCCAAAAATATTAAGACATCGTTTATTATTATTTTAAGGTGTTTCCTCTTCCACAACTTTGTTGAAAATATATCCTCTAAAAATGTTCAATTTCATTATATGCATTTTGTATATTTTGAAACGCATAGAAGCAACCAAGTATGTATCGTATAGTAACAAGAAATTACTTTATCATCATTTAATCATTTGAAATCAGAAAAAAATTGGTGTTTTATTTAATATCCCCTTTTATTATAATTTAATTTAACTTTGTTAAATGCAATTTCACATACTACAAAATAAATTTTTTGAAAGTTAGGATGTAATTTATATTGATGTTTTGATTTTAATTATCTTATTTATTGTCTAAAAATAATATAGATTTATACTTTTTAATATTCTATTATCATTTCTTGAATACCTTAATGACAACATGGTATGTTTCTGTTGTTTTTTTATATATTTTAATTACTTTTTCAAAAATATTATTAAAATTAACATCTTTATTACATAAGATATTTATTTGTTTCTGTTAACGTTTATTATTAATGAAATTTACAAAAGAAGTTCTGTGAAGATTAAAACATCAGTTTTTTTTCCCAACTAATTTAATACATAGTAACAAAAAATTATTTTAAAGAAGTATAGTTTTTTTTATAGTGTAGAGAAAAATATTTACTTTTGGAATGCGGGAATTTTAAACTGACTATGTTTTTCAAAAGGGTTACATTTAATTTCAAAATAAATTGTCCAAGTAAATGTTATGAATTGAAAATAGATCAATTTAAATAAAGGATCCTTTTAAATTTTTACTAAATTCAATTTTTTTTAAATATTACACACACACACACAAACACACATTCTACTTATAAAATACAAATAATGTAAAAATATATCATTTTAAATTGCTGAATTAGCTATATGATCGAAAACACACAGACATAGAATTTTAATCATTTTACCATTAATTTATTTATAATATTGTCCTTGTTATATCTGTTTTTTGTATTTTTTATAAAAATCTTAAAATTATAAAATTGTTTGCTCTTAGAAATTTTGTATCATAATAACGATGAAAAAATTAAGAAAATTTGAATTTTTGTACATTATTTATAGGTGATGTGTGTTTTATTTAAATAATATTCTCCAATATAATTCTATTTAATTAATATACCACATATATTAACTATTATTCAAATATTGTTTAACATATATTCTGAATAAAAGGAAATTTAAAATTTCTTATTTTATGTGTTTCATAAAATAACGGACTCCTTTATATTTGTGCTTGACAATGGCATTTTAAGTTTTAGATATATAGTCTAATAATATAGGTAAATATAAAATTCAATAAAAATTTTTGCCATTTCTAAATGACTTCATATTCTTTTTTGTTAACATACAAAAGTATTAATAGAATACCGTTGTATTTGCAAATTTGCCACATCTCTTGTGTTTGTGCATTAATTTTTAAAAAATAAAATATACAATTTCAATTAATAAAACATATTTGTGAATAATAACTTTTGTTCATTTCTATAAGTGTTTTTGAAAATTATAAATTTTGAAGATTCACATAAAACAATAATTTCCCAATTCACAATTACTTTTCTATTGCAGGTTTGCTTCTTATAGCTTTGTGTTTTGAAATCAGTGGACCTGAAAAATTACCAAACATAAAAATTGAACACTCCTATCGAGAAAGTCATATAAATTCCGGACTATTTTTTACTCCACTTCTAAGGAAAGAAACCAATACTCTCTACTGATCTCGTATTTCTAGAAGCCATAATCTGCATCAGACAGCACTTGAAGGAATGAGAAAGTTTTATTTTTAGCCAAGAAACTGTCACTCGTGCATATGGAAAAAGCAATTCTCCTCCAAATGTCAGTGTGGAAATGATAGATTCCTCCCAGGTGGGAAAAGTAAAACCTTGTACTGGGAATGGGAAGGACATTATAAAAGTAGCGCTTTTTCTCGAAAAGAAGCTTTAGTCGAAAACTTTGAAAGGGATTCTTTTTTTTGTAACTCCTTCTCGGATGAGATTTAGACTGGAAGACTCTGATTCTAGAATTATATATTTTAAAAACATTAGAATATTATTCTGAAGACAATTGAGATTTACAAAGGAAAAATAAACGGACATTTTCTTTCTCTTTTATGGAATGTTTTTCAGATTCTGATTTCATTTGACAAAGTGGCATTGATTCCGTATCATTCAGACTAGATCAATGAAAAAAGTAAAAAACAATAACAAAACGGGACAAAACAGCTATGTTTCGAACTTACAAAAAGGCAAAAAAGAAAGAGTCTTGACGTAAGCGTGACGTCACAACTCAGAGAATGCCTCCTACACCAGTAGTTTTTAACCAAAGCACGACGGATATGACGTATCCGTCAAATCCTACAACGATTGGTCCATTTTTAAGATCCAATAGATCTTTGTTGATGGGTGGAAGATTTCCTCCTGTTAGACCGACAGGTATGTAATCTTTAAATCGAAATACGTATTTTATAACTTAAAAAAAGAAGCATCAAAACTGAAAACACTGAAATAAATTAATTCGAAATAAAATTCCTTTTATTTATTGAGCAAAATTATATATTAATGTATTTTATAAGAAAATACATAAAAATATTATGAAATAAAATCTGCGAAACAATAAAATATATGCTCACTAAATTGACAAGAATATTCAAATGCAAACAAAAAATTCAAATGGAATGAATAATGATTATATATTAAGATCATTTATAAATTGTAATTAAGAGATAAATAAATTTTATCAATTTCATAAAATTCGTTTTGAAAATTATTTAAAGAAAGGATTTTTCATACCAGATACTCTAAAATTTGCTTAAAAAATACAGGTAAATTAAGTAAATCTCATTTAATATTAATTAACGAAATGGATTAAATTTTTAGAGCAATTTGGTTAATTAATAATAAGGAATTTTTATTTTTAAATTGTAATACTACTTGAAATACATGTTTTAAAATGTAATAATAGCAAAATTTAACATTTTTATTTCCATAGTGTCTAGATTTGATATTTTATTGTATGAATAAATGCAGCATATTTTTAGAAATCCTTCACCGACACTTGAATGTGTTTCTTCTGTTAGAAGAGAAAGCGACAATTTTTTATTAATTTATTTTTGCCATTACATTTGTTCAATAATTTTAATGTATAGCAAATGATTTGTTTGAATAATTGTGACATGATTTTATAATTTGACATGACATAAACTTATGACCAGTAACTTTTTGAACAAATTATTAATTTATTGAAATGCTTATTGCCTTATTAATTTATTAAAAATATGTATTCTTAACACATTTTTAATAATTCTACTACTAGCTTTGCGTATGTCATAGAATGTCTTCAAATTTTTATAATATAATGATTTTCTTTATCTCACTATCAACAAAATTATGTTTTACTTTGCTAACACATTAACATAAAATATTCCTACAACGAAATATAATCAAATATAAATTCGTTGTTAGAAAAAGAAACCGGTGACACTGTAAATTCTTAAATAATTTTTTTATTCTTTTATAACATTTACTTTTATTATCATCAATCTCAAACTTTTAAACATGTGAATTATTTGCTCTACTTGTTTCATCTTTTCAAATGATATTGCATGCTAAATTTCGTGGGCATTATTTTTAAATCATTTCGTTTAAGTAATAAATGACATCTTGTTTTTAAGTGTGTGCAATTAAGTTATTCTTATTCAACTAATATAAATAGTTCTCATTTTCTTAATATATACAGGGGATTATCAAAATAATTGAAACATCCTAGATTTTGAAGGAATAGTTTATTAATATGGCGTAGGACTGAATTTGACTTTGATTTGGTTTAATACAGCTTATATTCGCTTGGGAATCAAATCATACAAATTCTGAATAGTATTTAGAGGAATCATGTATCTTTCTTCATGAAAATATTGTGAAAGTTCCGCGAGAAATGCCGGTGGAGGATATCGATTCCGCATTGAAAGATCTAAAATAGACCATGACGGTTCGATTGTATTGATGCCTGGGGACTGTGAGGGCCAAGGTAGATGTTCCACTTCCTCCTCATGTTTATCAAACCATGATTAGACAACTTTGGCTGCATAAATGGGTCATTAATATCTTGGAAAATTCCATCTCCTGCAGAAAACAAAGTTTGCATAGTAGGATGGACTTGGTCAGCTAAAACTTCTCCCCAGTGAAGCTTCGTTTCAGGGTTACGGTTGGACTGGCAGAAAACCATGACACGGCTGCCATACCACGACCGATCCACTTCCATGTTTGACAGTTAGAAGGAGGCAATCAAGACCATACGCATGTGCAGGTGTTCTACAGTCATGTACCTGCCCTGTTGTGGGGAACGTGTAAAACATGGTTCGTCTGACCATATAACAGTCTTCAAATTATCCATCGACCAGGTTTTGTAGTTGTGGTACATCTATACATGACGTTTGGCATTACATCTGTGAGAAGTGACTTGGGAATTGCTGTTCTGCCTTAGGTGTTCTCTTTATGAAGTTATTTCCCAACCATAATTTTGACACTAGAGAATCCAGATGATGATTGAGTTCTGCGGTCACTTTGCCTGCAGTTCTTTTTAGGCATTACAATCCGCTTTAATACCCGTTGGTCTCTTTCAATCGGCTTCTCTTCCGCCCACTATACTGCTTTGCTGTCTTCTCGTGCCGTGTGTATGATGTAGTGTCTTTAGACACCATACCTCTAGAAACGCCTAAAAGCTGGGGTGTTTCGATCATTGTTGCTCCAGCTAGTCGGGATTCTACAATTTGGCCTCTCTGTAAATCTTCGAGGTCTGACATTTTACGCTTCTGAGCGAAATTCAAATCTTTGACAACACTGTTAAAGTTCCGTTATACATTCATAACATATGTATTTAAAAAAATCTGGTAGCTAATATTATATTTTAATGCTTACGAAACAAATTCTTAAATGTCATATATATATATATATATATATATATATATATATATATATATATATATATATATGAAATGAACTAAAAATGTTTGAATGGTAAGGAACTTCATATTTAAGTCTAGAAATGTTAATGGTTGAGGAAGGCGCAGTTTTCTGCAAACTATTACAGCAAATTATGATTAATATGTCAAATTCTATGAGACTGAATAAGCAACCTCTTTAACAGCATATTCAAATTTATTTTGGCAATCAAATGAAATATCGTATGTTGATCAATTGGAAAAGTTTCACTAAAAAAATCTTTATTCATGTATTTCCTGTTGATTTCAAGACATAATGGGGACTTTAGTTGATTATGTTTGAAACAAAAGGAAATTATAATCCTAGCAGATTGACTTCATACGTTGAAACATCGTAAACTTATGTAGAATTTTGAATATTATTTTAGAATAATGGTTTGGCCTATAAAAAAATGCAGAAAGACAATAATATCTAGTTGCACTTTACTTTTATAAATATAAAAGTTATATACTTTTAAGACATGATAAGGCCATATCTCATACAATTGAGCAAAATTAATACAACATATGCAAAAACTAAAATGATTTCCTGTACCAAACCCAATAGACCCAAAACATGTTTGAAACACCATTGCTTCGAGTAAAAGTATTTCTCTTACCATCAAATAACCAAAATTTGCATATTTTTGAAAAAAGAACGGCTTTTCTTAAAGTTTTTTTGATAATCTTATAAATCCATGCAAATACTGTGTATCACAGCTTTAGCATTTCTTTGAAGTTACACTGCATATTAAATAATTTGAATCATTTCCATACAACATCAATAATTTATCCTGAAATACATTTCCATGTTCTTATTCAAAAACTGAAAATCTTCCAGATAACTGAAATTTCAATTATTTATGTTTTTTTTTGGCATCACTTCTTTCTAAGCGTGTGCTTTTTATTTTGAACTTACGTATAGTAACAATGTAATAATTTACTTAACGTTTTTACATGCTGCTCTAATTCTTTTGAAATGTATTTATTAAAAACAGAATAAAGAATGAACTTTGTATGTAGTTCTTTTAAATCAAGCACTTCTTATTATTTATACTTATGCACACTATATTAGGAAAACAATTTTTAATGTACTTATAAACACATATCAATTCGCGCTCAAAAACAATATTATTCGTTTTGCACAAACAATCCAGAGCATGTATAAGAAAAAGTAAAAATATTTATTCTTGTTCTAAAAACTGATTTAAAATTAAATTCACTAAAGGTAGAAACATTATTTATTAAAATATATAAACTGTAGAATAATGTAAATAAGAATAAATAATATTACTTGGAATTTTGTTAGAATTCAAAATATATCTGCTCATAAAATAAGAAACATGCACCTTTTCGAGTAAGTCTTTCATATTTAATATACTAACCAAAGAAAATATTTCACAATTTCTTATTTATTTTGAGAAATATATATTTATTTATTCATATATTGATTGGAATAATAACAAATTTGTTCAAGACGTGTCTTTATTCTAGTATTGTTGAAATGCTTCTTAAAAAATAAAATATAAAGATAATAGGAATTGAATTTGAAAATTCAAAAGAAACATTTTCAAATACAACAGAAAAATTCTTATCAAAATCTCTGAGATAAAAATACTCTACTTCTGAAAAAGAGTGTATTGATTGAAAAATGTCGACTCTATTATGATGAAGAAGAGAATCATTTAGATTTTATTGGAAATCTACGAAAGTTATTTTATCTTTTTCTTGACTTCGATTTTTTTCTTATCATATTTGTTAATATTTATGCTTCTGTGTACAAATATTCGAGTATAATTTCTTTTACAGCATTCTCATCTCCGAATATTTTTTTTCAAAAACTCATAATTTAAAAATCATTATGTTGTGTTCCATGACAAAAACAATTTACTTTTTCTATTTGTCTCTTATTAAATTGTTACAAAAAACAATAATTATAAATTTATATGTTACGATACAGTTGCATTTTGTAGCTTATAAATACTTTAAAACTTTAAAATACTTTATTGCTTTTAAATAATTACCAATTTTTAATAAAAAAATAATTGAAATTATTTTTATGTAATTACTCAAGTTTTCACAATTATGTTGAAATTAATTATTTAAATACTTTAAGAAGTAGCTTATATTAATAACTGATTTCTTATCGAAACTTTCAACTTCTATTAATTTGATTCAATGAAATATATGTGCTTCGATAGCTTTAAATTCAATAAGCATTTCATATACAACTTAAAATTTATTTTTCACTTATATATTTAACATAGAAATTCTAATAATATATTTTAAAGCAACTCCAAAACTGTTAGTTACTTGAAATTATTTCTAATTCAAATAGTAAAATATATTAGTTTGAGCAGCTTAAAATAGAAAGCTACTCGAAAATTATTAATTACTTAGAATGATTTCTAATTCAAATAGCAAAATTTATTAGTTTAAGGCAGTAAACACATTTTCTTTCAACATATTACTTTTATTAATTAAAAGTGAAATGAATTGTAATTCAAATAGCAAAGTATATTAGCTTATGAGAATAAGAAAACTGCATTGAAAGGAAATTATGTATCGAAAACAAGTTACTGTGAAGTAATCAATGCAGTGGAGTAAACAAATGATGCTCCATAAATATTCTTAAGTACAAAGAATTGGTAATTTAAGAATAAAACTTAAGTTTTCATTTCAGTTTAACTATGTACATTGCATAGAGTTGGTTCAAAGTGGCATAGTTTTTCTGTCTCAATATGTTCTCAGTAATTACTGAAAATAATAAACTTGACATTTATTGCATGCTTTTACACATACACATCTTTATCTCTTAATAGAGCTGAAATTATTTCGTTTCTCCTTTAAAAAGAAAGTTTCAAGAATTTACCTCTATTTATCTTTTCAGCAGATTTCTTAAAGACTGTTTTCATTCACAAAATGGTGACTTCTATACTACTTTTCATTAATCCTTTCCAATTAAAGGCATGGAATTTACTGAACTTAAAATTATCTGATCTTGAGTTTACTAAATTTAACTTTTAATACATTTTTCTCCATAATGAAAGTTTCCATTTTGTTCTGGTTTTCTGCTTTTGTTCCATACTTTTTTTAAGCATTTTACTTTACTTTATATCTGAATAGATACACTTGTCCGGAAATATAAAGTAAATATTTTATTTGTAAATTATGATCACAAGTTTTATTGTGATACTTCTTGTTTTTCGTAACAATACATACTGTAAAAGGAATAACTTTAAAATCAAATGTTTTTTTTTTTT
>JAPDSC010049882.1:0-37365 GCA_026290005.1 Latrodectus geometricus | reverse complement strand
AACCACTTCATCTAAACAAAATTATGTATCATTTTAAACATTATTAAATACTCCTATTTATACTTCAATTTTACATCGATTTTTTTTTCTTTTTATTTCTTCTTTTTTTACTAGGTTTGAAAATTATTCTGTCAGTAATTAGTTTAATATATTTTGTTATTAATTTTAGATTTTGATACTTGTGTGTCGATTTGCTTACCTTTTTGTATTATTTTATAGTTCTGTTAGAATACCTTTGCCCATTAAGCAGTTTTATTATATTTTAACACTTTGTCTAAGAAGTGTCAAAATATGGTATATTACAAAAAGCTACCATGCATTAAATTTACGATAGACTATTATTCTTAATATATATTTATATAAGTTAATAATTGCATTTTTTAAGCAATAAACACACAAAAAAAATATCAATGCATGTTATGTTAATTCATATTTATTACAAATCGAAGATCCAAGTAATGAAATAATCCATTCACACTGAATGACAATTCTTATATTAGATTGATTTAATGAAAAAACTTACAATATGTACTTATTAACTAGGAAGATATTTTTTTCATTGCTTATTTTACAAAAAAGTTTCTTAGAATAAAATAGAACCGAATATCAAGAAATATTATGTTAAAATATTATTACTTTTTGTTTTTTATTTTGATGCCTAGTTTTTGTGTTTTTACATACAAATCGTTTAAATATTTAATTATGGTATTATATTTTAAAATCCAATTGCAATATAGATTAGTTTAAAAAAAATAATATATGGTTGATGAAATTATGCATATTTATTAAGAAATAGAACTTTTTTCCCAAAAGAAGTTTGAATTAATAAAATGGCTTGTATGTACATAATTATGTTTTTATTATTGAACAATTAATATGTGTTTTGCATTATTTCTAAATAACATGGAATATACCACACAGATTTCTGTGAAAACTCTTTCTTTGACACAAAAAATGCCATACAGGTGTGAGTTTGTACATAAATATTTATGTATGTGTACATATTATATATATATAACAACATTATATAAATTTGAAAATATAAAAAAGATTTTTTTTTCATTTTTTAGTATAATAACAAAAAAACGTATATTGAATAAAATGTTATCAAAATGTTATTTAAATAATTTAAGTTCGCTTTGAATAAGTTTATTTTACTTGGGTTTTACACCTTTATATGTATTCGCAATCCACTTAACAATTTATCGGAGAAGTAATTAGTTTAAAGCGTTTATTTTAGTAACTTCATTTATAGTTAATTAAAGTTAACTTTATGAAAGCACTTTAGAATTTCATTCAAAAGTTGTAAAAATCAAATTCAGAATTGTACAAAAACACGTTCCATCTTTTTATGAATTCCGTCTTCAAAAAGTTTTGTTAGAATAATTATGTAAAATCTTCATAAGAATCATTCAAGCACATTTTATGAGTAGAAGGAAAAAAAATATTAGAAAAAATTGTTTTTCTAACGCAATAATTAGTTTTTTTTCATTATTAGTGAAGTTCGGAAGCTGGAATATTGCCAAAATATACATAGAACAGTAATTTAAAGGGCTTTGTGCATTAAATGTCTTCTTATTTATTTTTATATTCGTTCATCTCGTTTTGTATCTAGGAAAGTTGTTTTCTTATCTTTTAGCTGGAGGGATTTAAGTAATTTTTCCATAAAATATGTATAGATTTTCTTACAATGTATTTTAAATATTACCGTGATTATATGCATTTATAAACATTGAGACCTTAATGGATACATTTACACATTTTTCCTCAATTCCGCACAGAATACATTCTTCTTAAACACTTCTAACTATAAACAAAGAAAATAAAAATATTTTAAAATAGTTTTCTTTGTTTTATAATTAGCATATCTTCAAAACGAGAGCATATTTAGAAATAATTTAATAATAATCAAACAATATATTACACAATCTCTTTTTAATTAAATTAAGATTATAAAAGTTTTCTTTAAGTTATATGAAATATATTTGTGTCATATAATTTTTAAATGCATTCTTGTAAGTTTTGAATACACGTGAAAACGTGTTCAATGAATACCAAACTAAAACCTTTTGCATTAATTATATCAATTAATCTGCCTATTAACAGCTGTTGTTTAAATGGATGCAACTCTTAATATAATCCTCGTTTTAAGTTTTTTCAAATCATTAATCAAAGTTATATTTGTCACACTTAAGTTGAAAATACCTGATCGAATAATTACCCAAATTTAGATTTTGGATCAATTTTGATGAGACATTCTGGATTATTAATGAAAGCTTCTTAGAAATGCAAATTAAGAATATTAATGTTTCTTGTCTAATGATTGTAATGTTTCTTTTTTCTCTTTGAGTTTTCATAATCTATAAAAGAATTAATTTATCTTATTGGTTTTAAAACTTGCGGAAAATCTGGATAAACCATTTATTTTAACACACTCCAGTTAACAACATTTTGATATACACTTTTGTATATTTAATTTTAAAAATACATTTAATTTATTTTGATTCTATTATCACTTATCACACTCCACGCATTCACTTATATACATATATATATAATATAAAGTATTCAATAAATCAATAAATGTCATCGTTTTCCGAAATTTGTAGGCATATTTTGGAATAGAACTCGATATCTCTCTCTATATATTATTTTTATAAAATTTATTAGTCATTATGGTGGCAAACTCAGATTTATCCAAGAAAAATAATAATTATTCATTATTAATCAAATTAAATATTTCATTAGATAGAACAAAAAACGTCCAACTTATGTTACCTGCAATTCAAGGTTGTTGAATGTGAACATCCAATCTACAGTTTCCAATTTACAGTTTGAATTTTTAAGGAAACATTTTTTATTTTTGGCACATTTGAAAAAATATTCGAGATTTAATCAAGAAAGAATTGCTCAAACTAAATTTCAAGATATACTCGAAATAAAGAATAGTTTGGTTTATCTGATAATATTCAGAATAACATAATTTTCTAGTTCACTATATTGATTTCTATAAAAATGGTTTTTGATGTAATATTTTTATAACATTTAAGGTAAGTATGCCGTTGTTATGTATTATTCAAAATTATTTTTTTATAAATTTAAAGCAATAGATATATATCCCTAGATTTTTTATGTTAACATGTGAATATCACATTAGGTATTTTGGTTACTGTGATGAATAAAATTATTTACATACTTTACTATAAATATTAAATCATAAAGAAACATATATAGAAACATATTTATCTCCATTAGTATTGCTTTTGAATAAGCAGCGTGTTGTCTTATTTTATTTATATAAAAATACAAATGGATATTTTTAAATACAAAGTTACTTATAATATTTGTTAATTAAAAACTTAATGCACATATTTAAAAGAAACTTTATTTTAAGTGCAAAACCATTCATCTTTCATATTATTAATTTGAAAATGAAGAATTTTCCGAATTTGGAGCTTAATTCATTTGATTTATTTTCTTGCATTTGAAGCAAATGTCTATTAATATTTTACTTTTCTTTTTAATAATTATGGTGTATTTTATATTTAAAATTTCTATTTCATTCAATCTATGTTTTCCCATAGATTGATTAAATTTTATAAATGATTTTTCATAATTTTTAAATTTATAAAATAAAATTTATAATAAATAAGATTTATTTTTATTTAATTATTTATTTAATTTTTTTACAAAATTATTTATTTTTAAAATTTATAAATGATTTTCAAAAATAAATTAAAATGAAGTGCGACATATGAATGGAATTGGCTTTGATGAAAATTAAATAGATATTTACTAGCATAAATCTGTATAATATATATCTTTAAGAGACAAAATTCAAGATTAAGTATTTTATAGTTGTCTCCAAAAAATGTTTCTTGTATTAAAAGAAATCTACTTATATTAAAAACTCATAATTAAAGTTACTTATCTTATACTGAAAAATACATCTTCAATACACCTATTGTATTTCGAACCAATGTTTGAAATGAAGTATTTTCCAATTTAAAACTAATAATCTTTTTTAATTTTCAAAATTCATGTCCATATTAATATTGAAGGTATTAGTGTATTCGAAGTATCCGTTTTAATTTGTAGTATATTAATATATTTTGAGACTAGTAAAAATATTAAATAAAACATACACACACAAAACACACAGTGAAATTATTTCTCTAATATTTAAATTTTTTTTACGATCAAATATGAGATCAACAGTTGTAATTATAAGAAATTAATTTATAAGAAAAATAAATTAATTTTTTTCAGTCTCTTAAAAGTAAATTCTACGGTATCATTATATGATTTATTCAAAAGCTATTTACTCAAATTCCTTGTATTTGCTTATTGCTTCAATTATATTATGTATTGAATAACGTATTTCCTCTTTCAGTTTCCTTAGATGCAAGGCCCATCGTCATTCCCATTTTATCAAGCGTGATATGCTTTCCAATATTAGCATTTGCCGTCATCTGCGCTTTGAGGTACAGAGCTATTCGTCTAAGACAAAGGGACCAACTGAAGCGAGTACAATCCGGGTAAAGCAGATTTATTTAATATTATCTGCCTCTTTAATTCTACATATCAAAGACACAAAAGCTTAGAGCATTTCCACATATTATTAGAAAAATATATATCTAACTTAAATATGTTCTAATTTGGCTTCCAAATTGTAATATTTCTTTTTTAAAACATGAACGTCAAAATTCATCCTAATTTTCTGTTTATACATCCGTTTTCTATATCAATATATAATATAACATTTAAAAATTTATATTCCTAAATAGTTTTAATTTATATTAAAAATGTATTGCTTCTAGCTTATTTTGCTAATATTTACAACTTGTCTAAAATTCTTTGCTATCATATTTACAATATATTAACATATTTGCAGTAAATTTGATTTCGAAGTAATGGTAAGAAACACTTCTTCTCAAATATATGAACACTTCTTCTCAGAAATTCTCAAATATATTTTAAAAATACATAAACGCTTATTTTATCGTTTAAAATTTAATCAAAAATTAAGAAGTTTAATTTAAATTTGTTAATATTGTAATAGTTAAATCACTTAATAAATATTCTTAATAAGTAAAATTCAGATCATTTTTACAAATTACTCATATGTAGAGGATAAGAAATTAATATAAAGCAGTGTTTCTCATTAAAAGACTTTTATTAAATTAATAAGGGGTTTTGTAATATTGTTACTTTCAAGACCATTTCACAGAAGATGAAAAATATTGAAATATAGATACTAAAAAAACCACAAAACTTTTATAACTTTTTAATTAAGAAAATACTTTACATTTGTATTCATATCTGAGTTCATTACAAGAATAAGCTTCACTTTATAGTGACATTTATCTCAAAGTCATGAGAATGGAATATGTATAAACTGTACCAACACAACTTACTTTTTAATTAGTTAATATTATTTTACTAAATACAAATTTCGAATAACGAACATTTTATTATAATGACAAATAAACGACATATTGAACTATAAATTAGATATATTCCAATTTAAATCATTTTAGATACTCAGTGTCACTTTATTTAAAATAATATAATTTTTAAATTACATAATTTACTTAAATGAATTATATCACTTAATTAAACCTTGAAATCTTCAGCTCAATATTATTTGATTTATGAAAATATAACTCCAGTTGAGTCTATTTGTTTGATTTGTTAAAAAAATAATTATAAGTAATGCATTTCTGTGAATAATTTAGTTTCCTTTTAATTATAAATTTCCAATTCAGCATTCGAAAATTTATTTGTAATGCATTTAAATTTGATAACTAAGAATGTGAATTAAGAATAACAATTTAATATCCATTCTCAACATACTCATAATGTTGCAATTTTGAAAAGCTGTTATATTTCATGTCAAAAATAAAAGGATTCAATTATTTTTAATTGCATTCGTTATATGTATGAATGAAGAATGAATAGACTAATATTTAATTCCAGAAAATGAATATTATATTTTCATTTAAAATGTTAATAATCCTTAAAGACTTTTAATTAAAGTTTGAAATTTTCATTACCTTATTGGTATGCATTTTTAATTTAAAAATTATACATCATATTATTATTCTTGCATTTTACTTTTCAGTTAACTTTAATATTTTATCATCAGTAGAGTGAATATTTTACCTTATATTAAATTTAATTATTTTAATATGGTAAGCATTTTTAAATAAGAATTATTAATTATTAACCCTTTGATGTTTCCATTTCAACTTTAATTTGCTTTACAAAAACATAATTATTGAAACTATTTATAAAATGAATCATTAATTAATTGTTAACATTAGTTAATGTTAATATAAGGATATAAATGCATTTTCTTAACTGATCATCAGTTAAATAAATAATATTTCTTTTTAAATAAGAAATATTATTAGTAGCTATACTTCAAATTTTATAAAATATACTAAATTATTCATTTTAAATATGATAAAATATATTTTTAGATAATATTTATTTATGCAGTTGGATAATTAATCTTATTTTATTAATTTCTCTCATTTATACTACTGCATATAAAGATTAAAAGTAAATAAAATGTAAATATCGACTATATTGTGCTAAGAAATATCCAGAGCATTGAAGTAGAGTGGATAATTAATTTATCAATTATACTTAGATTTTATTATTATGCAGTACAACAACTTCTTATATTAATTTTATATCTTAGTCGCATGAATTAAATTACATTTTATGGTCAGCTCAAGGTGACAATTTCATTAAAAGTTTGTAAGTAAATATTATTGTAAGTAGGAACTTCATTCACATAAGTAAAATATTTCTAACATTTATCACATATATATTATTAGTTTTAAGCAGAATTTTGTAAACTGTTCGTTGTCTCATATAAGCAGAAAATTATTAGCAACCTAGATTATCATAAGAATGAGTATTTATATTTACTGAACATTAAGAAAGTAATTTTTAGCATTTTGAATTTTAACCTGATACAGTAACACTTCATTAAACTAATGAAAGTTAAATAAACATCACTAAACGACGAATGGACATTCTTAATACTGGGAATGCTCATAAAGTTGACTTATTCGTTAAAATATTTTAATTTTGTCATGTATATTATGTTGAAAATACTAATCTAATTAAAAGTTTTTTTACACTACTTCATCTATAATATTCAAAATATAAAGCAAGCTTAGATAAATAATATCTCTCCGTAGAAACATATTTGAATTTAAATAAATTTTTATTGTTTATTTAATAAAGTATTTTTTATATTTTATTTGAAATTAAATTATCAAATAAACAATAAAAATACTTCAAATGCACCAAATCCATAATAGTATCTCTAAGCATAGAGTAGAGTTGGTACTTGGGAGTTTTCCAAATTTTCTACTTTGACTGAATGCTGATAAACAACAAAACGTTTTTACAAAGGATGGTAGAATGTATTGATGGACATTAAAATTCTCTACATGTGCTTTAAGCTGGCCCCTATACGTCGTCTCAAAATATATATTAAAAATGCACAAAACTTATATTGCCAAATGACAGAGCTATACATTAGTAAAAAATAAATTGTTCAGTTTAAAAAATAAAGTTAATGCTATATGCATTATATAAATATCTCAAAGTGTTTTCTTTTAATTAACTATACTTTCAGATTTATGAAAAGGTATACATTAATTTTGAATGGCATAGTACATGTTTTAATTTTTTTTTAAATAAAAAGGCTAAAAAAAATTTATGATGAAAGAAGTTTATCACATTAAATATATTTTACTATTTTATCATAATCATGAGTTTGTTTTCACGCAGAACAATAATTATTTGATTCAATTTAGTTGCTAAAAAACGAAATACCCAGTCCTTAATTACAAGGAAGTTTCTCCAAGTATTTTTAGCACCACCATAATAAAGAACGTGTTTTTAATATAAAACTAATCTGAGGACTCTATAAAATTCTTTGCCTGGAAGCATATGACAATAATGTTTTGCTTCCTGCATTTACAGAATAAAATATTTCATCGCAACAGTAGTCATAATTAAAATAGGCATTATTACTTTGCTGATGAAAGTATTCAACTTATAGTATTCACCAGCCTAGGCAGGCTGAAAATTATTAATCACAACTAGTTTAGCATCACAGAAGAAACTGAAAACATTTTCCAGTTGTAACTTTAACTTAAAAGAAAAAAAAACACATTGGTTAAGTTAGTAAGCCGAGAAAGTAACATATTTTGTTAACGATCTTATTAAAATTATTTTTAGAAAATCGCTTAGACACATAAATAGTTATTAATAAGTTTTATCAATTTTGTGTTTAATAAATAAACTCAGCCAATAAATTAACATTGTTTCCTAATCTTCTGTCAAAGTAATTTTCCAAGTAATATATTTAATAAAAGTTCCATCTGTTGCTCTCAAATCTCTTTCAAAGAAGCAATTTAAATAAAGAGGCCTGCTTTTAAGTTAAATGCGAATTATTATCATTTAAAAAACAGCAACTTAAGTAATAAAAATATATCCTTGTGTGTGCGGTCGTTAAAATGTTTTGTATGTAATAATAGCATATTTTATTAAAATCGAAAAATGAAAACAAACATTAAATTTTTCTGTGATAAATTTCAGATAATAGCTTTTTCTTTACGATTTTTTTTAATCAATAAAAGAACAGTGATTTTCTCACTAATTTAATTTTCAATTTAAGATACATTTTGCACATCAAAATAAGAAATGGGAGAGATTTACCTTTGTTTATATAATGAATAGTTATAAAAATTCCTATTAAATGTTTTCATTTTTATAAGTAAAATTCGTAAAGAAATAGTTAATTGAATGAAAATAATATTCATTAGATATTATTTTCATTAGGCATATAATAAAACATTTTGTACATTAAATAAATATTTTTGATTTAGAAACAAATAAAGCATGATGTTTACCAATTTCTTTATATATGAATTATTTCATTAGTTCTTTCCAATATAATTAATTTTCTTCAATTATGCTTAAGTAAATACAGCCTGAATTAAATTTATAAATAGCGAGTGTATAATAAATTAAAATTTTTATTTTATAAAAATTTATTTAATAATTCATTCATTTTTAAAATCAATAAAAAATAATTTAAATATATAATGAGACATTAAAAAAATTAATAAATTTTTGTTGTTCCATATATTATTCCATAATTAATTCAATGTATTTTCAATTTAAGTACTTAAAAATAAAGCAAGTATGCATATGAGCATTATAATGCTTATATACTGGTATGGGCGTGGAAAGCACACACTGTGTAGCATAAAACAATTCGCTTAGTATAATAGGAATCCATATGTTTATTAAAATTCATAAAACGTAATTAATATTGTAAGCTGAACTAATAAATAAAATCATTATAATACAAAAACATTTCCTTATTTCCTACTACTTCTCTATTGTCTACAGGTGTCGTTCAGTGACACTGGAAGTACCCGCCAGAGACAAATCATCATTTTACTCCAAGGACTCATCATCAGATCCAAGTCTCAAAGGAATCGGTGAAATATCTCAAGCTATTCCGGATAGTCCAACTCTGCTGGCAGCTCCCAGTACTTCGGGAATCGGCAGTCGTAGAAGCTCTAAAAGCAGTCAACATGTCAAGTTTATGACAACCACAGCTGTCCTACATGGCCGGACAATTACCGGACTGAACGGTAGATTCAAATCAACGGGCAAGTCCCAAAAGATATTCTGGGACGAGCAATCCTCTCATATTGAGAATGCACAGGAATTAGAGAAAGAACTCACTTTAACTCTGAATAGCTAGCAGATGGGGAACTTAGGCCAAGCAACTAAAAGAAAATCTATCGACCATAAAGTTTGAGAGACATAATTCGAGGAATGGTGAAGGAAGTAAATTTCACAAATAAATAAGATTGATTGCTTAAAAAAATGATAAATAATTTAGAATTTTTGAAATTTAAGATCCCAGAACTTTCTAAAAAAATGTTGTTATTAGTAGTTAAAATTACTTGCTTGAAATAACAATAAAATAAAAGAAACACCGAATTAGAATTAAATGACCACAGTAAAAGAATCTATTCAATTTTATAAAATTAATTGATAAATATTTACGAATTAAATTCAAAATATTTATAGATAAATTCTTACAATCTTGCTTGGACTTGTGAAAAATATATATTTAATGATAATATTATCTTTTTAATTAAAATATCTAAATTTAGAAAGAAATTGTTTTAAAGTTTTACTTTGAAATCAAACATTAAATACGAATATATTCATAATATTTTATAAAAGAAAAATATATTAGTTGCAAATTAAAACTATAAAAAAATATACATGCAGAAATGTTTAATTGATTTCAAATAAATGATCTCAAAAGGACCAAAATTATTTAATGTTTTTAATTCCCTTGTATCAAGCTAATATTAGAAAAAGTATATATATATATATATATATATATATATATATATATATATATATATACTAATTAAATTCAGTTAATTAATTATTTAAATTTAAAATTCAATATTAAATGTACATAATACACCCAATGAATTAAATTTATTTGTGAGTATATGTTCACAAATGAAATTAACAATAATTTTTTGTAAAATATGTATTGTTTCACTTTGAGGCAATATTCTGGATCCCCTTGAATGAAATTTTTTTCATTCATTTGTTTAAAACCATCTTTAATGTCTGTTTGATTTTTGTACGTATCCCAATTTAATCATTAAATCTGACTGTTAATTTATCTTTGACACACAAACATTATGAAATTAAAAATAAATATTACAATAAATGTAAATATACTGTGGCTTGTGAATGTTGTTTGCATTAAATGTATTGGTGTTTTGTGATTTCATGTAATCTTAATGTGAATATTTAATTGTTTAATAACATTTGTTGAATAAAATTTCTGTTACATTGTAAATCTTCCTTATATGTTTTGAGAATGTGATTCTTTTTAATTAATTATGCGTATCTTGGCCTAGAAGATGATAGCTTATTTGTAAATATTTAATTTTATGATCGTATTAAATTTTCCTCGTGTAATGTACTACAAGAAAGACAGAGGATTTATGCATGTCTGAATAATAAAAGAAAAAAATGGCTTTGAATATGAACTCGCTTTAAAGTTATGAACATTAGTCTGATATTATATTATCAGACAGCTTTATATTTAAAAAATATGATTGTATATATGTATATTGTGCATATATGTACTTACCAGGTAAACTCATCTCGAGTATTTGGATTCATTGCATAAAAATAATATAACTTGTCGAATCGATTTGTACTTTTTTAAAGAAATTAACTGGATAATAATGGCAATATTATTATGATACAAATTGTATTAACTTTCAAGACAAGAGGATAGAAGTGCATATAGTTATTGCATTTGACGCTCGCGAGCACTTTAGCATTGTTAGAAAAGCAGAATTTTGCACAACTGTAATACTTCATTCCAGATTGTATCATATCCGATTTATTTATATTTTCAGAATATATATGACTTATGAGTTAAAAGCTAATTATAATAAATACATTATTTTTTACAGTCAGTGAAAATTCTTATATTTAAATTTCAGAAATACCGATTCCTAATTTAATAAAATGTTAAATTAGGAAATATTTTTAAAATTGACGTTTTATAAACATGCTCATTAAATAACAATAAATTGAAGCAATTTCTGCAAAATTTTATAGTTATTTATTTAATTTCTAAAAATTCTAACCCTACTGTAAATGATAAAAAAAAAATATTTCACTTAAAGAAACAGCCTGGATTAAAATACAAAAATTTAAGAACATATGGAAGAATATTTTGTTTTCCAAATAAATTTTAACAATTAAAATTGAATTATATTTTAAATAAAGATAGCAGTAACTATCTTTATTTCAAAAATATTATATTTGAATTATTTTGTATACAAATATTATTTCAAGAATTGCTGTATTTTATGCAATTTCTAAGCTCTGAATATTACGAAATATCATTTAGTAAATTTCTTTATTAATTTAACATTTGTTGAAATTTAGATTTTAAGTATATTTAAATTTTCATCTTAATAAAAATATTTAATAGAAAACAAATTACCAACCATATATTAAATATTCATAGTTTTAATATCATTGATTCTTATTATGAAACCAAGCTTTATATTTTGATTTTTAAAATATTATCAAACAGCATTTTTAAATTTTATAGATTTGATATTTATATTTAACATATTACTAATCAAATTATCACAAAAATATATTGACGTAAAAAAAATTGATATAAATTTAAATGTTGATATAAATTCACGGTAGCCATTAATCAAGTTTACAGATTGTTCCAATTAATGAAATAAAAACATCCATTTAGCTATAATGTGTATTTAAAATGAAAAATGTAGAAATTTCTCTTTCAAAAGGTTTTTAGGAATGAAGAAATCTATTATTTCTAAAAACTGTTATCAAAAAAATCTGTTATTAAATCATATTCTGAATTAATTTTTAAGTGGAGTATTATAATTTTTTTAAACATTTAAAATGCGTAAAATACAATTATTAAAAGCCTTCATATTGTTATTTTAGTAATAAAATGATATCAACATACCTTAAATTATAAACACATCATTTTCAATTTATTATCGATGATAATTTAACTCTCGTTCTCATTAATATTATGTATCTCTTGTTACTGTGTTATCAGTCAATTAATTACTCATATTAACATTTTATTTAATAATTTAAATTAAAATGTTGATATTACTTTACATGCATCAATTATATTATATACATTTTGATTAATTTTTTTTAAATATTTTACAAGAACATTTTTCCTGTTCAAAACATTTACTCTAAAAGGACGTCAAATATAAAATAAAATTACTTTCGTTGTGTTTTAAATTTTGCTCATCAATTTGAATAAAAATGAAACTGGCACTTAAAACGTACTGTTTTTATCAATATTAATGAGTGATAAATAATGGAAGGAATAATTTAATAAGAAAACAATTTATTATTTGATCGAAGAAAATAATATTTGACTATGCTGATTTCAATGTGCTTTGATGTCGTGTTGGTTTATGTATATTTGATGTTTTGGTATTTAAATGTCTTTATCAAGATTATTACTGAATTTTCTGTACAGTCTGAAAAATCTGGTGTATTCTTTTATAAAAACTTTTATCACTTTTAATTTATCTTTGACCTTTATCTTAAGATAAATTTGAACTCATATGCATTTAGCTTAGAAAGCAGAATGGTATATATAAATATGATAAGGACTGTTAAAAGTTTTAATTAAAATGCAAAATACTTGAAAACAAAAAACATATTAGAAGTAATGTTAAAAATTTAGAGCATGCTTTAAATTCACAATTATATTTCTTAAACTTTTCCTTAGGTCATTCTAATTTATTATCTAAAATTTAAAATGTACTTCTAAGCTAAGATGACATATTGAAGTTCATACGCGTTTCTCCCTTTGATGTGCAGCATGTTGTGTAATTACAAGTATAATTCAGTATTTACTATCATGAAATGTCAATATATTGATTTTAAAATTATACATTTTCCGTTCAAAATGTGTATCATAAATTATTGGTCAATCCTCGTGCTTTGTAAAACATTATGTATATGTATGTATATTTGAAAAATATTTCTTTTCTGTATGGTTATTTTTGCTTTTCTTTAGGTCATGCATGTATATTTGAAGCGATAGTGTAGACTATTTTTTATCTACAATAAAATCTGGAATAATTTATTTATTTGAATTTTTTTGGCTAACTTTCTTTCCCATGAAAATATATTTCCGGATAATATGCTCATTTCTAATCTATATTCTATAATTCTACATTCTAAAGTACATAATATAATTCTACATATTACAACCCATAAAACTATTACTTTTGAACTAAAAAATAACAACAGTATTTTGGCTTATCACACATGCATTCTGGACACATAATACTAATAGAAAACAATATCCATCAAAATATCAGTTTACATATATACATTCTATTATTAAAAGCAACTACTAAAGTTTCAAGCTAAAAAAATAACTTTTTCTAATTATCTTTTGCATATATATTTGTACGTCTTTTGCAGGAGATAAAACAAGACAAATTGCTTAAAACAAATAAGGAAATACCAAGTGTAAGGCAAGATAATTTTATGAATTAATAATTGTATAACACTTACTAAGCATATAACATTTTATTCAGCATGAAAACTAAATTTATTTTTAAATTAATCTCAATAAATGTGAACCTTTTTTATTTTCCGTCTTTATTTTCAAACAGGAATAACTGAAATGATGGACTTAGAAAAATAAGGATTTTGAGTACTTGTCTTCTTATCGTCTTTCATTACATTCATATTTTTATCAACTTTAATTTTATTTTTGGTCAATTTATCCTACATTTGTTGTATTTTCATCGAATGAAATTCCAATATTCAATAGCTAGACATTTTTCGTAATTTCTGGGATAGAAACTTTCACTCTCTTGTGAACAGATATAAAAGGAATCTAAAAATCTATCTAAACCAAAATTACATTTTTCAAACAATATTATATTTTATATAATAATTTTTTCTTAAATATATATACATATTCGGTTTTCTGGTATTGCTTATTAATAATTAGGTGTTCAACACAAATGTCACAAACAATCTCAGTGACTACTTCAAGCTAATGTTTTTAAAATATCCCTAGGTTATTTTTTCACTGTTTAAATTTTAATGAATAAAAACTTTAAAGAATTTAATTCTAAACTGAAGATTATAGGTCTGCATATTTTAAAAGAATATGTGATTCTTAAACTTTTATTAGCTGAAAAAAACGTTATGACAGGTATGTAAATTTTTTTGTTATCTAGAAAACATTACTAACAACCTTTTCAAATTACTTTATTTGTCACATTTACTAGAGCATTTGCAATCTATTTAAATAGATTCTATATTCTAAACTCATTCAATAATGTTTGTGGGGTAGTAGAAACTCAATTCATTTAATAGAGTAGCTACTTACAATGCCACATTTTTATGACTTCTAAGGAAAATACCGAAATTCGCTTTCACAATTAATATCCAATGAAAGTTCATTAGCAGACTTATAAAATTAATATATTTCCTTCAGAATAATAAGGGCTTAATGACGTAATAAATTTCTCTTGCAATTTTTATTTAACTTTTCTATTTGTATCATGTGTTTTTTTTCCCTACACATACAGCATCTAAGGTTAACAAATATGATGTAAAGCTCAGTCATTAGCTCATCTTTAACAAAAAATTGTTTTAAGCTCTTATTTAGTAGTAGCCATTAAGAGAAATATCTTCCTGTCTTTAATGAAAACTAATTTGGTTCCACTCTTTTACTTAGTAACATTTTAAATACAGATTAGGTTTCCCTATTAAAATTATTTTGTGAGTAATAAAGTTTTTTTTATATTTAAGGGTTTTTTTTCATTATACTTGCATCAAATAAATTGGAAAAAAATTTAAACTAATGTTTTGAAATCAATAATTATAATATTCAAAACAATTTACGATACATTATGAACTTTGGTGTGATGGGATCTTCACTAACTATTTTCAAATCATAAGTAATTTTAATTCCATTTCTAATTTCCGTACTTCTGTACTAGCTTAAGCTTCTATATCATACCTACAAACTTGGAATAAAAAATAGACAAGATTTGGACTAAATAAAAAGAGAAGATTAGAAGGTAGTTATTAAAATGTCTTACAGCAGCCTTAAATTTTCAGGCTAAAAATTTCATAAAAACAAAGGATTCCTTTATGCAGCTAATATTTTCTAAACTGAACTCTACTATGGGGCATGACAGCCCATGGAGGGACAAAGCCTAAACGAGAAATTTCCAGTTTTTAGTTCCAAAGCATGCTTAGTACTAAATGCAATCGACCCCCTGAAGGAATGAATGTCTGAGTAGAATTTGCCCAGCCATAGGATATAGTATGCCTACAGAATTTTTAAAAACACTGACAAAATTCAAATTAAAAAGATGAAGAAGATTAGAAGGTAGCTATTAATATGCCTTACAACAGTTCTAAATAATTAGGCTACTAACTTCATGAACACAAAGGATTCATTTATGACGCTTCCTTATACCTACAGACATGTTTTTAAAAAAGACTGGCAAAATTTAGATTAAAAAGATGAAAATTAAAAGGTAGCTATTAAAATTCCTTACAAAATCCCTAAACCATTAGGCTATTAATGTCATATATGTCGCTTTCTTATACTTAAATTTTTTTTTCAAAAAAGACAAAATTTAGATTAAAAAATATTTGCTTTAAAAGTGCCTTCTTCCCATAAATTTATCTTTATCTGCAGTTTAATAATAGAAATATTCAGAAAAATTGCAATATATAGAAATTTATCTGAGTACCTTTTATTGTTTAAGCAAATTGTAACTATGATAAAAATTCTAATTAGCAGTGCAAAATTGAATAAAATTACAAATAATTTGCGTTGAATAAAACATGGAATTGTTTTTTCATAAAAAGTATATGTCAATAGATATTACTGATAAGAATTGTGAAAGAAGGAGCAATTGTTTACTAGAAGATCCTACAGAAATTTACTCTTGCCGTGGAGTTAAGAAAGCAGACATTACTTTCTCTACGAATAATATAGAGATTATTGAATAGCAGGAAATGCTAAAAACGTACATTAGAGAGATATCATCTTCAGATATCTCTTTTGAATGCTTAGCAAAATAGCAAATCTATAAACTTAATGAAAATATTTTGAATTTATTTCTTTATAAATATTAAATCTCTACTATTTCTCTATAAAGATTTTATTGCTATTTCACTATGAAAAAGCGTATGGAATTTTAAATAAAACTTGTCTGTTTTATATAACAAAAGAAACACATAGCTGCAAATTATCGTATAAATTGCGGCTAAGTGTTTTCTTTGATTTTTGAAATGCATATACATGTGTATGTGTGTGTGTATTTCTTTCCAAATATTTAACAGAATATTTTATCTATTCCATAATAAGAATATTTAGAAATCCTATTTATTTTCAAATTTTTATATATAATAAAAATATAATTTTGCATATTATTATATGGAATTAATTTATTTAAACTTTTGTCTGCTTCTCTTTCATACATACATTCAAGAAATTATCGTAATAACTAATTTTTAATCAATAAAAAATATTTATTTATTTTATGACAACAAATATATTAATATCATGAAAGAAATTAATTGAAACTTATATCTTTGCACATAAAGCATAAATTCTATGAATATATATTACTCAAAATTACTCTATTGCTGAAATAAATACAGAAATTATTTATAAATATAAAATATAATTTTTAAAAAGTATGAAAAGAATATTTTTGAATGAGAAATAAAATACTTAGGAAGAACATAACTTATTTTTTTATATTTTCTTTTCTCCTTTTTAAGTATAAGGAAACATATAATTAATGGTAAATATTTCAAATGTCAAATGTTGTTATTATTAGGTATTTCCATTATTTTTATAACTATCTGTAGCTTATATTTTTATCTTTAAACCCTGATATAAAAAAGATGAAACAGAAGAAAGCTCTCATATTCTTCAATCGTAGTTTTTGTCATTTTTCTCAAAATGTGTTTTGAAGATTGCATTATAATTATTTAAATAATGAATAATTTATTCAGTTCTTATATACTTTATGAAACTATGTATCAGAAATAATATCTGAGTCGTTCTAGAAAATCCATCTACAAAATGTATTGCAAATTGTATGGAATCTAATCCAAAATAGACCCCATAGCATTTCTACTGATGTAACAATAATGTTATATTTTAAAAAACGTGCCATAGTGACAGTAAATAATAAAATTAATAAATTCTAATTACTAGAAATATATTATAAGATGTACATTTTTTCACTATGTTAAACTTTCAAAATATAATGCATTTAAATAGAGAAATTAGGATTTGTGGATCCTTAATAGTTTGTATGAACACTTACGAATGAAATTCTGACACCCATAAATACTGTTTTGATAAATTGATATTAATGTCAAAGCAAGTATTTAAAATTAGTTTAAACTATAAATTTAAATTCCAATGAAAAAGAAATTTAAATTTTAAACTTAAAAGATATAAATTACATTTATTTTATATCTACAACGTTCAATTTAATATATTTTAATTTTTAAAATTCTATTTGGAAATAAACTATTTGAGACATAAAAATAAAATTTTTAAGTGCACGCATATTAATTTAAATATAAAATCTGTAAAATTTCTTTTGGTCCACATTTTTTAATGCCACTCATGAAATTTAAATTAGGATTAATGCATGATTAGAGAACAAAAATGCGTGTCATTGAGTTTTTCTTTAAACATTTGTGTCACAAAATCTAATTAAAAGGTAAATTTGTATAACTTTTTATTTAATATGATTGCTTATTAACTATATATTGATATTACCGTATATAATTTCTAAAATTTACATATGTAATTATATTTCATAACCAATTATTAATAAGAGAATATAATAACTGGAAAATCAAATGCGTGTAACTGTAATTATATTAAATGTATAACATATTCTTTACAGGAAAACTAATTAATTTTTATATCCCAAAAATATAATATCCCATTAAAGCAAATTTTATTAATAAAATTACTAATGAAAATTTGGTTTCTATATTCAAAGAAGATTCATATAGCATCTTTTATTCAACCAAAATCGTCTAGATCTAACAGTCTCATAAAAATTATTCCCCATCTAGATGAGTAGGCAATTACTCGCACTTTGAGGAATGCTCTTTTCTGAGAATCTTTAGTCTCATTTTAAATGCTATTAATATTAATAGAGTTTCTCAGAAGAATCATCCAAGCAAATCACAATTAATTTGAGCAATCCAAAGGAAAAATTATATGAGAAAAAGTAAGAAACTTGTTCATAGTAGCCGAATAAAAAGGCTGAAAATCTTAAGATTTGCGTGCGCTTGTTTGCCATTGGTATCCACTATCCGTGTATAATTAATAACAAAAGGGAAACTAATTTCAGAAACTTTGAGAGTATATTAAAAATTTAAACTAATTTTTATATGCCTGGAATAAAAAAAGTACGGTTAAATTTAATTCAATGAGGTTTAAATTTGAGAGCATCTGTTCTGAAAATACAAATAATTTCTTTACAATAATGTTAAAAGTGAAGGTATATATAATTAAGATATCTGTTTTCAGCATATATTTTTCCATTAGAAAAATATTATATTTCTAAAGTATGCTTTTAAATTTTTTAAATTGAGTAAAATCATAATATTTGCTTAGATTTAATTAAAAATAGATTCTTATCTTTAATTTAATTCTTTTTTTTTATTTTTTTATTTTTATTTATTTTTATTTTATTTTTTTATTTTTATTTATTTTTATTTTATTTAATTTTATTTATTTATTTTTTTTTTTTTTTGCTGATTAGTAATATAACGGAATTTATAAAAAAAGTTTTTTTCGTGTCAAAACTATTTAAAATTATTTTATATATTAACATATTAGTGTAAAAAAAAAGCAATCAAAGATTTAAACAATCGCTTTAAAAGGATTTTAAACATGTAAGTCATGCTTGAGAATGATTTTAAATGCTGATAATGAATACAAACTTGAAATTACCGTGGCGATTGATCATAGTTCTTCAATATTTCATGCATCATCATTTAAATTTTTGGATTTCAGTTGCTGATTCAGGTTTACAGAGGTGTTTATAAATTCCCATTGCTATTTTCAGATATTTTAGAAACTTTATAATTGATTGTAAAGAAAATTTACAAATAATGACTGTCAAGAAAAAGTTATATGAAGTAATTATGGAAAATAATATAAAATAAAACCAAATAAATTCACATGCTTGACACAGGCTACATGAGATCCCAAATATTGCAATATTTATTTAGTATAAAATTGAAAAAAAAGTTTTGCAAAATATATTTTATTCTGATGTATTAAAGTTTAAAACATGAACAACACAACATAATTCAAATATTATTGGCTTCATCAAAAATATTTGATAAACCAATTTTTGTTACACAGTGTATTGTTTACCAATATTAGTTTTAGCTAGTGTATACGGAAAAATAATTTAAATTCTTTCACTAAAAACATTTCTAAATCAATCAGTATATTCATAACAATTGTATTAATTTTTAAATACGTCCTTGATAATTTCATAGTATTCATATTTATTTATGAACCAAGTATTTAATCTCATAATTAATCTACCGTTTAACTTATTTTTCATTATATTTTAACTAAAATTATTAACATTTTTATTTATATATATATATATATTCAATGTTATGTAATTTGTTTGGCAATGCCAAATTAACTGCTTAAAAATATTCCAAATTAACTAATATCTATTTTCATCTACAATGTATTTAAGTTCAATTTAAAGCAAAAATTTATAATTTAATATGAAATAATATTTTATTAAATATTCTGCGTTGAATCATTTTTAATATAATTTATATTAATTACATTGATAATTTATAATAATTGCGTTTATGTTAATTATTAATTATATTAATTTCTTATATTCATGTCAAAAACCTTTTTTTTCATTAAGTCTCTTTTGTGTATAATTAGACTTTGTCAACAATAAATATAATTTAGCGAATACTCTGAATAAAATTTTCTGTAGGTAATGCTGGAAACTTCAAAATTAACAATCCCTAGTAGTGAGGCTAAAAGACTTAAGCCTTTTTGGAATGGATCTTTGAATGATCCTAAAAAGGGATGCGATAATTCCAGAGACTTGGCGGTGAAATTCAAAAAGACGGGCATAAATAAATGTAGAGATTTTGCTAGAAAGATAAAAAAAATAGAAATTGACATCGAAAATTTTATAATTTCGTTTTAAATTTAAATTACTGGAAGTACAGCAAGAAAATGTTAAAATTTGTCTCGTTTTTTACTATTAAATATCATAAAGAGATTAAATAACCTATTATAGTTCATAATAAATAATTTAGTCAAGATATGTCATCTCATACATATATTGCCTAGTAATAGTGTAATTAGTATGAAATACATCGAAAAACAAGCTAAATTAATGATGAAAAGTACCAGCAGCCACCACGTAAAAGGCAATTCATTTATATAAACCTGTGCCTGTCCAGATAAAATAATTGATGAAATTTTAAATTACCTAGGTCCTGAGGGTTTTGAGGTAATGCTATGCCTATTTAATCTGTGTAAGGAAACCAGGATTCCTGCAGAAAGAAAAAAACCAATTATCATTTCAATTGCTAAGAAGAGCTAAATTATTTCATATATGGTAAGTTATAGAACTATTTCATTCGCTAATTTTGTCTGTAAAGTAAAAAATACTTTAAAAGAGAGATTCAATATCCCTAATAATACCGAAATTTTCCCTAATGAGTTTGACCCTCGGTTTGTTGGTAGTTTAGAAGGTAGGTTCATTTAATTCAACCAGTTCATAAGCAAGTTCAACTAGTTCATAATAATAAGCTAAGAAGAGTTGAAAGCGTTTTCAATGGAAACTATACACGCTAAATACCTCAGTGACGACTGCATACATGTTCAAATCGATCCTATCTTTCACAAGAGGAAAATTCAGGAATTGGTGTCTTCTCTGATAGTATTTATTCTTTGGCCTCTTTTCCTCACTATTTGATGGAGAGAGGAAAATCATTAGGGTATCATCTCAACAACAGATTCATAAATGTGAGAATTTTGATAAGGCAATGATCTTGTCAGACTCAAAGTCTTCAATTCAAACTTTCATTTCTTGGAAATCAACTAACTTTCAAAGAATCAAAGACTGTATTTCTAATCTAATCATATTGCAACTCCGAAGTAAAAATGATATTCTGCAGTGGGTGGTTTCAGTGCACTTTGGAATATACAGAAACGAAATGGTTGATCTTTTGACAACAAAGGAAACAGAACACTACAAATTCCACTGGATCATTTCCCATATTCTACTATGCTAGTTATTAAAGAACATAATATAATTTCTTATAACCCAGGCAATTGAATTGAATAAAAGCTATGGATTGAGTCTCTCTTAAACATAACATCTGTTCCGTATCGATTTGTTTTTTCAGTTTTTTGAACAGATACAGGACATGATTACATTGAAAATCATTTATTCGAACTCAAAATTGGGACGTCCCCTAACTGTGTACTAAGCAAAAGTGACACTAATATGGATTCACTTTATCATAATGTACGTCCCGAAGTGTCTGGACATTTATTTGAAAGATATTGGCAGAAAAGAGAAGAAGTTTAAGGTATCCAGTCTATTTTATATGTTAAATATTTTTGTGATTTTTTTTCAGTATTCCAATGTTCACACTGTTTTTGCTCTTTCCATGTTTTATGCCGTGCGTGCTTCACAGACTATGTCAGTAAACTATGTTCAAAAGCTACTGCTAAAAATAAAATAAAATAAAAATAATTTGCTTGATAATAGGAAAATTGATATTCATTTTGGCCTAAGTTTTCATAAACAATATATTTTTATCGAATTATTAAACAATTGCATTAATGAACAATGTAATTAACCAATTGAATAAACTTTTGATTCTTTGGTATTTAATTAACAAAATTTAGCTAATCAAAAGCAATGATGAGACACAAAAATATAATCATAGAGATTATATATTTCTTAGTAGCATATTTTGGTTTCATTCAATGATTAATTTAATAAAATTTAATATAAAAAAACTAATTAGTCATGAAATTAACATTCTCAAACTAAATATTACATGTTTAAAAAGTTTTCTTCAAATGAATAATCAACATAATCAGATTAAAGTTTCTGATAAAATTAAAATAAGTTAATATTTAACTCCATCAAAGAAAATACTCTAAAATATCTTATATTCAGACATTAATTACACTAATTATTTGAAATCATGATTTGCTTAAAGCAAATCTCAAATTATAAGTATAATTATAAACAGAATGTAACTTCACTCAACGGTACTACAATTTTTTAATAATGGAGTCAGTCATCGGTTTTTTTCCTAATTAATTAATTTATTAATAATTATGATTATTATGTTTTAACTGACAATCAAAATGAAATAGTATAGATTTCAGTAACTGATTTATGGAAAATATTTTAGTTTATTTCAATCAATTAATTACAGATTTTTGCTGAATGCATCTATGAATTAGTATGCTAAATATTTTCTTTTATATAATTAACATTTAAAATGTGTATATTTTAATTGAGAAAAAGAATGTTCTTGAATATGTAATAGTTGAAACTGTTGTAAGACATTACAAATGTACATTATTTGACTTTTGTTGATAGATTTAATTAGCTGAACGTATTCGTGTATTAAAAAGAAGAAAAATAATACCTCCATAATCATTTCAACCTAAAATATTGAAAATTAGTTGAGAATAAAAGTATGTTTTATTGTGGGTATATTATTTATGGTTGCACATCAAAAGCTTGAATTGAATCTGGGAACTTAAGGACTTTACTCCCATCGCGCACGCGCGTGTTTTCCCCTCCCATATTGCATTCCCATCAATAAAGCATTGTAATGATATATTATGCATTAACATTTCACAAAGAAAATATTGACATTTTTTTAAAGATATAAAAAAAATCACAGATAACCTTGTTCATAATTTAATTTATAACTACAATGATTTGTTATAAATTTAAACTTTCCAACTAAAACTTTAAATTATATTCTTATATTTATAAGTATAATATCTAAAAACCAATGAAAATGTAAAAATCAAGGGATTATATTAGCTAATATTGAGATTATTAATACATTTATAATTTAATATATATTGTGCTTTAATATAAAAAAATATTATTGCAGTATATTTCATTTGCGCTGGATTTATTTTATTAAACGTTTGCATATAGAAAACAAATCTTTTACTTTTCCACTCATAATAATAAAGTCATTTAATATGTCCCTCATAATTAATTGAATTAGGTGTAAATCGTTCTATGATTTTTTTAATATTTTAAGTTATTCAATTAAATAAAAAAATTATTCATTTAAAAATCATTGCATGGTTTACTTTAGTTTTTATTATTTTACTAAGTTTTTGATTTGTGACTTATATTCTTAAGCTAATGTGTTATTTCGAAATGACAAATATTCATTTCAATCTTACAAGATTGAGATATTCCTAAAGATATGAATCAAATATTATCAGCAAATGTCTCAAGGCATTGCTCAACTCATATAACTTATTATTCAAATTAACTAATGAAGTTATATGACACTTTGTATCCATTTTGATTCTAATCAGAAATTCTATATTTCCATTAATGGAATTGATTAAATGAGAAACTTTAGTGACATTATCTTACGAAACACATTGTGTAAATTAACTATAAAATATATCACACATTAAAAAATATAGTAAATATTTCATATTTTGAATAAATTTTTTAAAAAATCGTATTATATCAAAAAACAACTTGATATTTTATTCGATTTATTAATATTTTAATACATTTGCTACATACAACTAATCTATATTAATGATTTATTTCTTTATATTGGATGCAGAGTCTATGTTAATTATATATTACATAAATTAACATCACTTGTTTGTTAATTTTATTAGATGCAATATTGTCCTAAATATAGATTACAGTTTTTTTTTTAAAAAAAAAACTGTTGCAAGTAGATCTATCATCAAATATAGGCCAACAAATAATTTTCTACTTTGAAACTAAGTGAAAACTAAATGAAATAATAGATTGTTTCATTCGCCAAAAGAAATAATTTACTACACTGACAGAAATCAAGTGTTAACCTAATCCGTTGAAACAAATAGGAGTTTAAAATGATAAAAATCACTTAACTTCAGAAAGAAAGATTTTATCAAATAAAGCACTTAATTCTGAAGTGAAATGATTTATATCTATTATATATCAACAAAGTAATGTATCTCATTTCGTTTTATTCTATTTCGATTCCTTAATAGAAAGTATTAGCTATTAGTATCGTTTAAATCATTGAAAATAAAGATTATAAATGTAATATTTTATCAATATAATGTACAAAATTCCATTACATTTTTATGCTAAATAATAAAAACTTTACAAAACAATGTAAAAAATTACATCAATATCTATATTAGTTACATTTTTCTACAACAAGATTAATTAGATTTTCTAATATTAGAACTTAACTAATACAGTTTAAAAGCATTTCTCCAAATTACAGTAATACGTAAATTTACGTAAGCAATTAGTTTTAAGTTATTCAACTCCAATTTGAATTCTAAAAAATATTACTAATTTTATTTTTAATTATCGTTATGAACTATTCATTGTAAAATTAGTTTGCACTTATATGAAAACTTTGTCATAATATTTCCAATAATTTTTAATTTTCCATAAAGGTCACTTATAAATGCTAAATAAAGCTATGGAAAGATTATTGTAATACTTTATGACGATAGTAATATTATAACAATACGTAAGAAAATTGAAAATTTCTATCACAAAGAAATTGTGTAACTATGATTTTTAAAACAATGTAACGTAAAATATATTTGTACAATGTTCTGCTGACAATATTTCCTTATTTTCCTCTGATTTAGATTCTAAGTATTCAACACTATGTTTGTCATGAAATTATAAATGATAACTTCTGTGTACTTGATATATCTCATTTTACAAAGTATATAAAATGAAAGATTATTTTTTGTTACCTCTTTAAGCATAACCAGAATTTGAATTTTTATTAAAGTGGAGACTTTACTTAATTTATAGTCTCATAAAAGATCAATCCAAACAATGAATACTATCATCACACATCGATGAAGTACAAAAACGGAAATATCAAATAATATATTTAAAAACATTTTATTTAATTTAAGCAGAAATGTTTTGTCTGAGCTTATGATTGATTTCGTATATTAATTGATTCCATCATTGTTTAATTTTTGTTTGTTCATTGTTTAATTAAACATTTACTTAGCTTCATTGAAAAGAACGCATTGTCCATCAAGTTAATCTATGCTACTAGTAAGAAATTGCTACTAATCTAAATGTGAAACATACAAACTCCATGCATATAAAGTAACAATAGTTAACACTTGTAAACAAAATTATAAAAATATTCTTAATAGTAAAAATTTAGTGTATTCTGTTTCAGATATTTCAAGAAATATCACAAGTTTTCTCTATAAATAATGTATAATAAATTAGGGTGTTTTTAATACCTAAATCATCCAATATACAGAAATTATTAATGGAATACTTATATTTAAGAAGAAAAATTTAAATCTCAGGAAATAAACAAAACTATGTAAATTTACCTAATAGTAATTATTAAAATGATAGGAATATTTTAAAAATAAAATAATTTTTGAAACATTTTGATATTTTTACACCAGTACTTCAATATTTTTGACTGTGCAAAAATGTTTCTTAATTAATTTCTTTATTGTATGCATTAAAAATAATGTTTAATTGAGAAACTAATTCATTTATACGTTTACTAGACTAATTAATTTAATATTTGATTCCAGTATTAATATAAATTATTAATGCTTTTTTTTCCAAGTTACAATATCACTAACTTTGTAAATTTGTACTAGTTTAACAATTTGTACTTTTAAATTTTATAAGAACAATTAATGTTTCTAACAGAAACATATTAATTATATTAAAAAAATTTAGTCGTTTCATAAACATAATTTTCTATATGTTAAGTAGTAATTATATGTCTTTTTTAAAGCGACTTTTTAATTGTAACAATCTGAAGCACACAAAAAAGTTTCTTATTAAAATTTAAACTTCAAATTGCTTTCTCATCATTTTCGCAAATAGGAGTTTATTAATTCTTTTAGAAAACAAAGAATTAATTTAACAAAGCATGACAAAACTGAAAACTTAATTTTACTTGTCATAGATTTAGACTAAAAGAATCTAATTCCAAAATTGAAAAATACATTTATAATTCCTATTGAAAATAAAATAATGATTTATAAAAGTGTACTTTTTAAAATGAAATTCAGATCCATATTGTTTTCCTTGTTTTTGAATTTACAGTTAGAAATGAATTAAAACACTAATGTAAATTTTAATGCCTATTTTCAAAGCACATTTTCCATAAAAAATGAGTTAATTTTTAATATAATGACAGCACAGCAGTATTTACTGAAATCTTATAAACATTTTAAAAGAAAACAATGATTTTTATTTTCATAGTGTATGCCTGATAAGCGTAATGACAATTTCACAAAATTAACTGAATGTTTATAAAAATTCTAAACCAAACAAATAATTTTTATTTTAACAATTGCATGCTTATTAAGGAAGCTGTTCTTTACTAATTTCCTTACAGAACTGAAGGTGAGATATTAATAGTTAAAAAATTAAATGCATTGTTCCTTAAAATTTTGTTATCAAAGCAGCTCCAGATTGAGTTATTAAAAGAAGCGTAAATATTTTATTAAACTTAAAATTTTTTTATGGCTAAGAGGTTTCACAAAAAAATATATAGTGTATCTATAGAAATGATTTCGAAATCCAGTCGATAAAAACGAGCTATGAATGATTGTAATGTCAACATGGATTGGAAAATATAGCACGAAGATCTGTGAATATCAGGTAAAAAGTTACCTCTATCAATCTGTGTTTCGAAAATATCGATATTTCCCTTCCTATTTTATCACATTTTATTCGGCTAGGTTTAAGAACCAGTTCTTTCAACATTTTCAAACATTTTTTTTTAAATCAAAAGACTTTCGAAAATTTGTAGATTCAACAAAATATTTTTCTCTGACATTTTTTTTTGCATTTATTTATTTGTTTTTGAGATGGTTTTGCCTAAGCAGTTGGAAATTTGGTGTCTCAGTGAATTTCGTTTTTTACTCTGAATTGCTGAACTACATTTCCATAGGGCAAATAAACGACAGTTCATTAAATAAACATGCAACAATAAAAATAAAACCATCTATTTCAGCTTATATTTCTAACGGATTAATCAACATTTTGAAAAATCATCCTCCCTTTCAATTGTTTGATTTCGCATTGATTTCACTACAAAAAAATTAATATTTTTCAGTTTTTAGGGAATGTCATTGTAAGTAATTTCTTATTTATTTTAAGATACTACTAGGTTTAAGATATTTTTATTTTTAAATCACAAGCATAACACTCAAATAAAGATAATGACTAAACTCACATAAAGTCAAACTCACATAAAGATAATGTAAATATTAATTAGAATTTCTAATTAAAACTTGCTTAAAGATTTTAAATTATGCTTAGATAAAAATGACATTATGTAAACATAACCATAATTTTTTCATAATAAATCTTCATTTTTTCAAATCACCAAAAAAATATATATAATAAGACTTTGTTCATAGGAATAACATCTTTCCTGTATGACCTCAAAATATTAACAAATGTATAACTATTTATATGAAATGAACAGACGAAAGCTGTCTTTAAAACATTTATTACTGGCAGAACTAAAATTTAGTAGAGATAATTCATTTTGGTTTTTCTCTTCTAAGTTAATATTACTATTTAATAGACACTGAGGTAACTATATATATATATATATATATATATATATCAAATAACTATCAATATTTCTAATTTATTTTTCTGTTTTTAACTTAACTCCTAAAAAAATAAAAATAAAACAAATATATTTTCATTGCTTACATTTATGCAGTGTTACTCTCTAAATATTAATACGTGTGTATCACTCATTCTACTTCAGAATACTATTTCTGACTGAATTTATTTATATATAAAATATTGTAATTTTTGCAATTTATTCATTTGTAAGACATTGTGTCTTTGTTACTTTTGATTTCTATAATTCTCAATAAAATTTTATTTATTAATCCTAAGTTATAAATATGTAATAACTTAAGCAAGATTAGTATTCAATTAAAAAACAATTGGTATTCAATAAAACATTCAATATTGTATTTTAAAAATTTAAATTCAAATAAAAATATCTCGCAGTGAGGAAAAAATCTTATGAAATGACTTAGTAAATTGTAAATTTTGATGCCCCGTTTACTTAACCTTATAACTTTTCATTCAGGAGGAAATTAACTTCCAAATTATTCTCAAATATTTAAAACGTATTTTTATGTTTGAATATGCATTTTACATTTAGAAATATTTGTTTTTATAACAATTTAAATGTATAAAAAACTATTTAAAATAATAATTCAAATTCTATGAAATAAGTGCTCTTTCATTTTTTTCCAGGAATAAAATCTGATTTCACACATTTTTATTTATTTTTCTAAACGTAATTTTCATATTTTATTTTCCTTAACTATTTGATTTTTTAAATATAAAACGATGTAATATACTTACCTTTAATATTCATACGTTATAACTTGTAATGCTTTTATATATTTCATTAGTATATCCCTTTAACGACAGGCATTTTACAAACAAATATTAACTAAAATAATTGTTAAAACAAAAATCATTGACTTCACAGAATAAGATCATCTTAACTCATTTCACTAGCATTGAAATGATCAGATCTGTATAGTTTCAAATTATGCATCAAAAAGCTTAAATATATTCTATTCATTTTTTATTTATTATTGCAATAAATGTAAAATTTTGTAGAATATAATTCAATTTAAGACAATTGACTGAATATTAAGAACAATCGAGAATTAAAAAGTTTAAAAACAGTCTCCAGTTGAAGCAATTATATAATTTAATACAACTTACAAAGACAAAAATATAAGATGATCTATTCAAATCATGTGGCAAAAATAATACTGTTTTTAACTCAAATTTAACAGTCTTTTAGTTTTCTCTTATATGAAAAAGCTTAATTTTAATGTGACATAAATCTTGTTTCTCTTTTTATCACGTTGTTATAGCAAGAATCACTCGTTGCTTCAAATACTATGGACTATATCTGTTGTAAATAATGGCATAAATTAGTAAAATTGCTCCATAAAACTATCTCTTTGTATAGAAATTGCCTGATTTACTTTTACGATATGTTTCTTCTTTCTATTGTCTTATATAACTTGTTACTAAATGAGTCTCATTCTCAGTACTTGTTTCTATAGCTAAGCTTTTATATAATGACATTATTAAATTACTTTTTTTCATTATGCCAGTTCTAAAGCGTATGACAAGTAAATTTTAATATAAATGATGAGAAAGAGAGAGGAAAATTACTTTAAATCAATTTAAAATATGTAAGTTTATGTTAACAGATTGAAAAAAAAAATTAATTTCCCAATTTTAGAAGAATAATCGATACAAAATTGATTTTTCATGATGATAAATTATTTGATATTTTATTTTAATTCTTTCACGATGAAGATAGAAGTAATATTGTAAGATTTCGTAATTTTTAATTTTAACATGGTTATCCATGAAAATAAAAGCTTTTTAAACATTCGTAAGTCCAGGTATCAAAAATAACAGTCTTTGATTCCGAGTTGAATTTAATATTTGGTTCTGTCATAAATTGAATAAAATATTATGTGATGTATATTTGATTTTATTTGTAAATGTCAATAAATAGTAAATTAATTGGTCTAAAGGTAATTTATGTATGAAGAACACATCATTTCATTTAAAGGATAAGAAATACGATCAATAAAATAATTAATTTATTGTTTAGTTTCCTTTATAAATAAAATCTACATTAAATAAAATAATTTAAATATTTCTCTATTAAAAAATTTATTAAGTGAATTAATTTTTTTTCAAATTTCTTTATTAAATTGCAATAAAATGTAATATGGGAATTAAGCTGATATATTTAATGGTGATATACAGTAATACATACAAATTACATCCTTTAATACATTTACAGTTGAGCCTTTTATACATAAAATTAGATATTTTATCGTGTGCTAATATAAATATTAGTCACATCCCAAAAAATAATTTAAATATTATCTTTCCTAAATTTCACAAATTAAAAAAAAAATTAAATAACTTAAATAGTTTTGAGGAAAACAAAATCATGTTCATAAGACAATTTTAAGGCATATAAATAAAACAGGTAGGGATATCTAATTATTGTTCATAAAATATTTTAAAAAGCAAAATAAATAAATAAATAAACTTCTTCCATATTATCTTATTTTACAAAATGCTTTTATTTTTTTAAAACATATGTTCTCATAAAATATTATAAATCGTGTAAGCTATATCACTATTTTATAAATATGGCCGTGGTGGCCTGGTTGGTTAGGGTGTCTTTTTCGTTACCAAAAGATGGTGAGTTTGAATCCCGGCTTAGCCGAAGATCTGTCGTGTTCACTAATGGTGACTGCATACGTAAAATATGTCGGGTCGCAATGTCCTCCTAGTTCCCATTCCAAATTAATACCTCTGGCAATGGTTGGAGCCTGGCTATGGGTCTTCTCTAATTTCAATCTCTAAATTTGAAGATTAAGATGGTGCTGCCATCTATAAACCAAAAGTTGTTTTTTCACCTTCGTATGAGGGTGATCTTTTCAAAAACGGAGGATGCTCTCTCTCTCTCTCTCTCTCTTTAACTTCATTCGCCTAGTCTCTGAAGGGGGTGGGGCTTGGCGTTACCAAATGTCATTAGAAACAACATTATTTTATAATATCATTTCAGATACTCGATTGCATTAGAAATAGTTAATATTTGATTTAAATTATATTTTATCTTTGAAATATTATCGGCTACAATAATATCAAAAGTTAATTTAAAAATAATTTTAACATCAAATTTATTAATGATACAATTTTCTAAAAAATATTAAATTGCACAAAAAAATTTCTGCAAAAATGTCTTCTAATGGTATATTGTCATTCTTATAAGAATTTATAAATCAAAGATTCACAAAGCTTACTACTGTCCAATTATAGTTATGTTTCTGTAAATTAACGGTGAATTTGAAAAGACTTTTATATTCTAGAACTTGGAAAGAGTACTTAGAATCAACTCTCTTAGCCGTGGTTATTCATGCGTATTTTTATGGCATCGCATAAAAGATTCTGATCTTAAAATTTGTTAAAGGTAACGAATGTACCCTGTATTGAAATATATCAAAATGAGAAAAATTCTGAATAACAGGCTCTAATGAATGAATCTACAAAGTTAATTCATACAATTTTAAGAAAACTATAATTAAGAAACATGTTATAAAAGCTTTAAAGCGTTTTCTTAAGAATGTCTCTAAATTGGAATATTTGGGATATTTCAATTATATTAGAGTTTCATATTCTTGTATTTGGTATAAAACAGGAAAATTAAATAAAACAATAAAGTTTTGCATAAGTATAATTTTAAATTTCATTCTTGAACCGAATAATAATTTTTCATAAATATAATAACTTATCTAATAGTCTTAATTGTTTTTACCTTATAAAATAGTAGAATATATTTTTAAGAGTATGCATAATTTTACTTAATTTATTTAATTTTTAAAAAAATCTTATTTGTCATATTGCATATTATGTTTCATGCATTAAAGTTTCTAGGATTAATCATATCCGAATTTCTACATACAGTACAAAAAAACTTTATTTGTAAAGTAAGCCTATTTCTTTCATAATGTGTCTTGCAATGAGTTCTGGATAATAATTTCAAGGAAATTCAAATATAATTTGAGACATATTTTTTTAAAAAATGTTGAATTGAAATTTTGTTCATTCATTTCTTAAGTGGTTTGTGGAAACACTAAGCTTTAAATTAAATTATTTTAGTAAATAATTTCAAAACAGTCAAATGTCAAGAGAAAATATTTTTATAATTTGGAATGATATTAAGCCATATATGTAAACGATGGTTTCATTATATATTGAAATTGATTTTATTCTCTTTAAGAATTTAATATTAAGATGGAATAATAAATTTTTTACATATAATTATTATTTCTACTAGTAAAAATCACTATTTTATGATTACTTTAATACTTAAGGTATAAAAACAGGATTTCCTTTAATTTGATATAAATCTATATTTGGATAAATATAATAAGAAATTTAAAAAAAAGTAATTTCAAATAATACAGAATGTTTGAAAATTTGTTCATAAATAAGGTGATAAATTATGTAGTAACAAATTGAGTCATCATGTTTTCCTGCAATTAATTTGTGGAACTACATTCGAAAATCATAGTTCCACAAATTCACATTATCATAATAATATAATTATTATAACACGCCATAACAGTGCTATAAAATAATTAAAATATTAAAGGTAATTATTCATACTTATATTCTTATTTTCAACCTTAATGACTTTCATTAAAAAATTAATTAAGCGATTTGAAAATTTGTTGAAGAATAATTCTGTAATTTCGTAATATATTGAGTTTTTCTACAAAAGACATTTAACTTTAATCTTTGATTATAGAGTTTTGGAAATTAATAATTAAATCCATATTTTTGTGAATGATTTAACCCATAAATTAATGATTAAATCCATAGTGGTTAAAAGTTTGTGATTAAATCCATATTTTTAAAGCTATATTCTCTCTTCAGAATGGTTTGTTATTCTTGTCCATATTGATTAAACTGATAGTGAATCTGATTAGGTGTACTCATCAGAATAGGTGAACATGATCTTCAACAATCTCATCAATCAGAATACCTGATTCCTATATGTTTCTCATATAGAAAGAACATCTGATTTTCTTGCAGAAATGTATATAAAACATTAGTTTCTATTAAAATTTTTAATGTTTATTAATCATTGTAAGAGTTATAAAGACAGAATAGTAAGTGGTTTGATGCAGTAGTTTACCTGGCCTTATAAACTGTAGAAGATCTACTATGAAGCAACAAGCATTCTTTTGTCTCACAGAAAATTAATTTTTTGGTTCACGATGGCACCAAAAGAATTTTTTTTCAAACCGTATTTATTCTATTATGTTAAAACCCGTCTACCTTTACAACAAAATTCTTTCTTTGACTTTCTTATTAATATTTAAAAAAATAATATATTCTTCTGACAATTGAAACATGAACTAATCTTAATTGAAAAAGACATTTTATAAACATCCTTGTCTTTATTACTTACACAAGTAATTATATATCAGATTTTGGAAGCAGTCTATCTCAGAAAAATGTTAGCAAATTAGTAGACTTGATAACCTATCAAGTAGGATTTATAAAGTGTGAAGTCTATGTTTACCGCTTCTAGAAATTCAAATTCTATTTGTTTTAGCCTATCAAAACATTTTCAGGTTTAGAAAGGATAATCATTTCATTAAGTTGATGTTTAAAATCATTATATTATTATATGGTATACTTGTATCTTGTACCAATATATAAGAAATTTTGAAATCTTTGGTTAATGAATATGTTTTAAGTTAAAGAAAAATTTAGTTTTTTCATAACAAAAATGTAAGATTTTTGTATTATGAGTATTTTTCAATCGAAATATTCATGGTTTTTGAAATGAAAAGTAAGTAAAATGTAAACGCTAACCAACATGCCATATTTAAATAATTTTGTATTTCAGTTAATACACTAATTCTACTTATTTATTTGTAGTGAAATAAAGCACAATTACTAATTTATATGTGAACCTTTTATGAAAAAAGAGATATTTCTGTAACACTCACACATATTTTCTTTTTAGGTTTTGTCTGTTATATGATTCGTTTATTATATGTTTCATATTGTTAGTATAGCATAACCATATGTTATGATTACACATTTTAATCAATTTTTGAAATATTTTGACTCGGTTAAATGCTTTGATAAATCAGAACATGCAGGTATAGTGGAGTTTTCGTGATTAATTTTTTCTTAAATATAAGTAAGTGACAAATGAAAAAAGGTTGAATCATAAAATGATCTCAATAAAATAAAAAACAGATTATTGATAGTTAAATATCATTATGCACGATTAAAGAAAATGTTTTTTAAAAATGAAACTTAAGGGTTATTATAAAAACATATTTAATACTTTTAAAATTCAAATTTTTAATTCATTTTCCCCGGTTGATTTACATAAATATTATAACTGATTAATGAAACTCAAGTATTTTCAAGGAAGAATTTTACATTGAAACATAAAAAAACATTAATATTATGGATTATTCAGTAAAAATATGTTGCATTGTTTTTTTAATTGATTTAAGCAAATTCTTTTATAAATTATACTGATTTAAATATTTTTCAATGTTAAAATTAAGATAACATTATGCATGTAAAATAAATATAAACTTGAAAAAATAAAGTAGAAAAAATAATGTAAAATATTTCAAATACTTAAACAAAATTTGTGAAATCAAAGAACAAAATAAATCACCTTTGACGCAACAAATGTACACAGACATCTAAAACAATTTATCAGTCTGAGGTAATTTTCTGTCAGTTCGATTAAATTTAACCTAGCTTAGAAAAGCAAACATAGCTTCCGAGCATATTTCAACATGCCATTTGTGGTATTTCATTTCTTTCAATCGAAGGAATGAAAAGATAAATAAGTTGACAAAATTTCACTCGCCTAAATGTTATTAAAATTCTTTTATAGATCCTTTTAAATGGAACTAATGAGAAAGTGACTGTCTTTTACTTGAAAGCAATCACATTTCTTCAATTAGCTTGAAGACAGAAAATCTCAGTTGGGAGTGAAAATCATTCCAAATAGATTTCCGAAAGAGCCTCATCACTTTCAAATTTTAAAAAAGATTTTACCGTTTAATGCCTCAATGTAATTTGTTAGCTCTGTCATCAATATACCCCAAAAATATTTACTCACATTAATTATAGATAACTCAAATAGACTTCAAAAGCTAATAACCTAAAATAATATAAAAAAGTAAGCCTAAATTTATATATACTAATATTTAATGCTTCTGCTTACGAGGAAAATTTAAAATCAAATTATTTGAATCTTAAATGTCATTTTAAAATGAAATTTCAAAAATTTCGATGTACTTTAAATTTTGCATTTATTTTATTTCCATATTCCTGCACATAAATTTTCAAAAATAATTTTTAATATATATATATATATATATATATATATATATATATATATATATATATATGTATGTATATGTATAATAAATTAATATATAAAATGATATTTAATGTCAAATAAAATAATTATTTAAAAAATAACTTGAAGATTTAAATAATGTTTACTTGGTTTTGTTATGAAGGGCTTACAATGTCAATCGTCTTTTATCGTGTATTTAATATTACTTATTTTATACTATTCTCATTTATTTTTGTGCTATATTCTCTCTAATTGAGAATTCAAAAGACTAATTAGTTATTTCGACAGACTTCTATCTAGAAAATATTAAATCGCAATCTTTGTAATTGCAAGTATAGAATTCTTTTATTATTTACATTACATTTTCATACTAATTACAAATTCAAAAGTCTAATTAATTATTTTTACAAGCATTTTCTACTTGCATTGCAGCACATAAAACCAATTATTTTGGTAAGTGAAGAATATATGTTTTATTTATACTTATAGTTTCAAAGCATTTTGACTCTTATATACCTTAAGGCGTTATGTTATTTATTTGTGCACAAAAAATTAATTTTCCTTCTCTATACGTGTTAAATTCTTTACTTCTTAGGTAATTAGATATCATAAAGGATCTACTCGTAACATTTTATAAGATAAAAAAAACAATAATGAAGGACCATTCATGTTATTATTCAAAATTATTCTGAGTTAACATTCAATTACAAACCTATTACTAATGTCAAACTAAAAATTTCAATAAATGCAATGTTTTATTCATTTATGAAGACTTCTAAGGTATATAATAAAAATATAAACTATTTAAAATAACTCTTGAAGGTTAATCATACATAAATCTACTATTTATTGGTTATAACATAAAATAGTTTCAGAGTGATAAAAGGATTTTCACATTCATTATTATTTTTATATGCGTCTCAAAATGCATTGTATAAAATTTCTACAATTTAAGAAATAAATTCTGAGTTTTGATGAAAAATAAACATTTTAAAAATAAAATTTTTTAATGCTTAAATTAAATAATTAAATTATACATATAAGTGCTTATATATAAAACATATATTTATAACTATTTTGTTTAGTAATTAAAATCAAATTTCTTCATAAAAGACAATGAATCACATTTAACATTATCAGAAATAATTAAAATGCTGTTTGTAGTATTGCACTAATTTTAAAGAAATAATTTACTTAATATGACATAAATGTAAATCGATACTTGTAGGTTCTTTTATGTAAAATGAAATAAAAGCAGTTTGGTGTTCCAAATAAAATTAAAAGAAAGCAATTAAAATTGGTTGTTCACAACACTAATGAAATAATATTATCCTCATTTTATAATCATTTCATTCACTTTAAAATAATTATTAATCTGTTTTATTATTTATGAGTAAT
>JAPDSC010049881.1:59902-71830 GCA_026290005.1 Latrodectus geometricus | reverse complement strand
GCTCTTCTGAGCTGGGTACAGGGAAGCTCGCTGGCGTAAACGTAAACGTATTTTCAACTATGTTTTCGATACACACTAGTGGATATTTGCACCCATTCCCAATGCAAAGTTGTTACTACCTTGAGTTTAGACATCAGGCATATAGTCAGTCGTATTAAAAATAACATTTAACAAATTCTTACAATTAGTATATCATAGGAAAAGCTCGTATTCAATAGACACTTGGTATTTAATTTATACAAACAAGTTGTTGTTGTTATAAGGGCAACATAGAAAGTTCATAAATTTTATTGTGGAAAAATCCTCAAGCAAGTACACCGCAAAACTTTCCAGTACAGTCTGCATGATGTTTTAAAATAAATTACTTTCACCAGGGATTTACCATGTCTAAGTTCTTCTTTCCAGTTAAAAGAGCATATTTCGAGACTTATAATTTATTGAATAATTTTTAATTTGTCAATAGTCTAGTCTGAAAATTCAATCGAATTTGAAGCATTTTTTTGAAGTGATCATGTTTGGTTTGTATACGAAAACACATGCGTAAATACTGAGAATTCACAATTCTTTCTGCAAATTAATGGGATGCACCATATGCCTTAATATCTGTCAAAACACACTGGGGATAATTTAGATCGGTTTCTTCTTATTCTTACTACTTGAGTACACATCTTTCAGTCAGTTTATGTGAAGATAGCAACTCGATTCCCAGTTTCCTTAATCTTCCACTTTTGCATGATATCACAGACAATTGGCTGTGTCTATGATAATTAATTCTACTGCAAATTGTTTTAACAGATATATTATCATGACAATCAACACTATAAAACATTTGTTTGAAGTAAGAATTTATATATATATGTTTCCCGTATATAAATTGATAGTACTTAATATCAGTTTTATTATTCAAATTCTCATCTATCAATGCAAATTTTTAATTTTAAAAATTAGTATTAATATAAAAAAAGTAAGATAATGCAAAGAATAAAAAGTTTTAATTTTATCAATGATATATTCAAACAAATATGCTAAATAATAAGAAACAATTAGATTGAATTTGTATTACATTAAATTCAATATAAAAATGGTTTAAATACCTCGATTCAAATGAATGTGCGAAGATAGTTATCTTTCTGTTTGTTATTTATTGAAACAATATATGAAATACAGCCTAAAAAATATATTATGAACCATTCTCTCCTAGAAGAATGTGTTTTTTTCCTTCTTTCTGGCAAGATGGTAGAAAGTTATACATAATTAGAAACTTATTTTAATTTAGCATAATGAAAAACGATTAAACCCTGCACGCTCTGTACGTCCCAGTTTCTTTTCTTGGAAACTTCTAGCTCACATATGTTGTATTACTTATGCATTGCATTTTATCGCTCCTAAAATCTAGACGTCCGTTCTATTATGTACTCGTGATGTAAAAAAACTTTCGTGCTATACACGAATCTTGAGTAATAGCACTGTTGTCCTAATTGTGAGGAGTGGCTTAAAACACGTTAAGCCATCATGCTACTATGTGGTCTACTTCTTTCCTTTCCAGCCAAAGTCGTAATTATTCTTTCCTTTATGACACATCGTAAAATGTTATGCACGCATATTTGATTAAGATGAGGAACTTATGACTAGTTAGTAGGAGTTTCTAAATAAAAGGAATTTTTTACTGTTTAATGATTAAATTTATAACAATAGAAGAACTATTGCACGTATTACAATATTGCATTACATTCATTACGTCTTTTTGGTGACTATAGCCTATAAACACAGCCAGCCGACTCGTAATTTTGCACCAAATAGAGAAATATGGAAGACATATTGGACCATAAGAATAAATAATGATTGATTCCATTTATTTATAAATAGAGTTAATTCTTGTAATTTAAAATTTAATTTTTAAAATACTTTTTCTGTGCTTTTGTATAGATAATTTTAGACATTTATAATTAAATAGTGATTTTTTAAATTTTAGAATGAGTTACGACTAAACAAATTTTTGCGCTCTTTCTGATTATGACAAATTTATATTTTTATAAAAACTTGTATGTTAAAATAATTTTTTAAGGAATTTTAGTAATTATTATTAACATTTACTCAAATAAAAATTTCATTCATATAAAATTTAAATTGAAAAATGATTTTTTTATGAATGAACAAATTTTTCATTAAGCACAATTGTATATTTGAGCCAAATTCAATTAAATTATTCTAGTTGATTTTGATAAGATTCTGATAAAATCCTTTAGAGTATTTGAATGCAAAATAAATTAAAAACACTAAGAACTAAAATCATGGGCTAAATGTCACATCTGAAGATCAGAATTTTTTATATGATAAATTCATTAAAATGTCGATAGAAACATTGAAAAATGCACACACAACACACATATATATGTATGCATATATATACACCGCTCAAAACAATTAAAGTATATTGCGGTTTTAAGTGGATCTTGTGGCTGGGAAACTTTTTAGCTGATTGATGCGTGGTCGACAGACGTAGTAGGTTACATGAGAATAGATTACACATGTTTGGTAGAAAAAAATGCATTTTATTGCGCATTTGTGTACAAAAGGAAAAAAAAACACAATTTATGCATATCAGAAAAAAAGAATAAGAAAAGGTGTTGTCTTCAAAGGAAGTCATTTTCAGCTGGGGGTATGGTTTCCACGGACGGCCAGCATCGTTGAACACCTTTGAGGCATGGAGTCAATGAGGCTATTAATAATGAGTTGGGGTATTCTGTCCCACTCTTCCAGAAGAGCTCTTTCCAGTTCTTGGAGAGTTTGTGGGGTTGGTTGGTGGCCAGCAACTCGTCTTCTAGAGCGTCCCAAATGTGTTCTATTGGATTCATATCGGAAGAACACGCTGGCCATTCCATTTGTACGATTCCTTTCCTCGAAAAGGAAACCCTCCACCAGGTTAGCACGATGTGGCCTGCAGTTATCGTCCATTAAAATGAAGTTATCTCCGATTGCTACAGCGTAAGGGACTACAATAGGTCTGAGCATCTCATCCCTATATTGGTGACCAGACAGAGGTCCATCTCGAATGATATAGAGGTCTGTGCACCCGTCAATGGAGATGCCACCATACACCAACACTCCCCCACGCCAAATATGACATTTTCGTGCACGAACGCAGGATTATTTCTACTGCCACGGTTCCTCCAGATGAAAATACGCCTATCATCAGGATGAACAGAAAAACAGTGCTGGTCAGAAAAAAGAACATTGCTCCATTCATTTCTTCTCCAGTTCACATGCTCTGTTGCCCACTCCCTGCGGTGGCGTTCATGCCTTGATGTTAGTTTAACACATACCCTTCGGTCGGAGACCTACAGTTTGTGCTCCGAAACATGCATAAATAGACGTGAAGTGAGTTCAAGAAATGAAATATTCGCTTGTCACCAAATCCTTGTAATTTTGATCCGCGGTTAGATTACGAGATCGACACCAGAGCTGACATTCTCTCGTCCCATAGTGGGGACGTCACAGATTATTGCATTTCCCAACCCATGGAGTTGCAATAGCCCAGTGAGAGAGAGTGTGACCCCCTGACAGTCTGCAAACAATGCTTCACTTTGATTGATGTTACGAAAGGTGGTTTGAAGCTACTGAGCCACTGGAGCTCAAAAATATTCTCCATTAAGCCAATTCGAAGTATAAAGTCACGAACGTGCACCTTCCCGCATCCACTGTACACAAATTGTGGCAACGATGATTTGAAGAAGAGAGTGTTGCACGTTTCAGGTATGAGAGAGCTGTTAGGATAAAGGTAGCACACATAGCGTGATACTTCTATCGTATTGCTCGCATATTTCCTTATGTATATTAATGGGAAGTCTATACTTTCTTCATAGAAAGCGATAGTCTTTTTCTATTATATGCCAAACATTAAGCTAGCAACTTTCGAATCAGTTCAACAATTTGATATGTTTACTCGTTGTACATGGTACATATTTCATTTCAAGGACTCTAGATTTTAAATGTTTATCTGGTAACGAAATCAATCTCATTTCTGAGGCATCTAAATTAAAGTCATTTCACAGCTTCCCCTTAATTGTTCGCATCTAATCATCAAAGATCAACAATTGATCCACTGCACAAATTATATAAGTAACAAATATTTATTTTACAAGTCATCATAACTAGAAAATACAAAAGCTCCGCATTTAAATATATATCAATGATTTTTTAATTATTTTTAGTTATATTAGCCAGAGAGGTTTGTAAAACGTGTCATTATTATAATAAAATGATATTGTAAATCAAAAATATTATTGGCCAAGAGTATTCCAAGAAAAGCTTTTTAAATCGTTTTCAGCCTGTAAAACCATAAATTCTTCTCAAACTCGTAAATATGAAATGTGTCAGTATTAGTGAAAAATAACGAATAATTTCTGTGGATGAAAAATTAATAGATACTATTTTCCTTAGAGAGTAATTCCTATTATTTTATATACTGATATTCATTAAATACTCTACTCAAAGCAATTAAAGTATATTGAAATTTTAGGTTGTGCTCTTACATCTGGAGAACAGTATGATTGACCGATATAGAAGTAGTAGGCTATATGAAATAAAAATGAAATTTGTTTGGCAGAAAAAATGTGCTTTATTGAACACTCAGGTGGAAAATGAAAATCACAATTTGCGCATTTAAGAAAAACAATTTAAAAATGTGTACCTTAAAAGAAAATTGTTTTAGTAATGTATATGATTTTCCCGGACAGCCAATAGCATTGAACACTTTTGAGGCATTTAGTTAATGATAGGCTGAAGTATTCTGTCTCACTCGTCCAGAAGAGCCTTTCTAGTTCTTAGAGTATTTCGTAGGGGTGGCATATGTTAGTATGTCAAGAATGTCCCTAACATGCTCTATTGGATTCATGTCCGGAGAATATGCTACCCATTTCATTCGTGTAATGCCATTCTCCAAAATTGAATCATTCATAAAGTTTGTACAACGTGACCCTCAATTGACATCTATTAACAATACGAAGTCATCCACAATTGTTGTAGCGTTAAGGGGCTACAATAGGTTTAAGGATCTCATCCTTATTTCGATGACCAGTCAGAGATCTATTTCGAATTATAAGGAGATCAGTGCACCCTTCAGCAAAGATGCCAGCATAGACCATCATTAACCCACAGCAAAGTTTGATACTTTCGTGTACGAATGCAGGTTTTTCGCTAGTGCCACTTGCCCTGCAGATGAAAATAGCCTATATCAGGATAAAGAGGAAAATTGGACTCGTCAGAGAAAAGAATATTGAACCATTAATTTCACCTCCAGTTCGCATGTTGTGTTGCCCACACCCAGCGCCAGTGTCTATCTATTAGCTGTTGATCGGCGAGCATACATCCGTACTGGGAAGGTTGTCAGACACTTTGTAATTAAACTGTGGTACTATTATCGCATCAAAAATGTTGTTAAGGAAGACTAACATTGATATATTATTGAGTCTGAGCCGTTAGCCTTAAATAACGACCCACAATGGACAAATTTGCACATCTACAGCCTTGGCCTGATCTTCGGCCTGCAGCTTCAGTCTCCGCAAAGTGGTTCCAGATCTTGGAAATCGTACTTTAACACTCCTACAGATTCTGCTACATTGGATTGTGTTTGGCTCTCCTCTAACCAAATATATTTCTCCAAGTTACTGATTCAGATAAATGACTTCATAGAGATATCTCTCTTATCGAAACAACGCGTTCAGTGAAAGTAGATTATTTTTACCACTTTGATTTACAGTAAGTTGAAAGCCAAATCTCATTCACTGCCTCTAAAGGTTGTCTTGGACATCAAAATTAAAAATCTGGATAATACATATTTGAAAATCTCAAACATTTGTTACTATCTTCTTCCATTTTGTGAGAAAATATTGCTTATGTCGTTATTTTATGAGATATACAAGATACTTTAATTATTTTGCGCAGTGTACATGCAATTGAAGAGAAAGAAATTTCAATGTTAAAAATGCGATTATGTTTTGTGTACATTGAAATTATTTCAGTAAAATTACTTGATTTATCCACTTAATTCCGGAATGAATTTATTGGCAATACTCAATAATTTCCAGATTGAGCATTGCTACTACTTATCATTGAGAGATAAGTAAGTTTTATTATTGATTTTAATCATCGATTAATTATATTTCCAAATGCTATCTTTTGATGGTTAACAAATAATGATTATAATAGTTAATTACGTAAACATACTTTATCTCTTTTTATACGAAAAACAATTTACGTTAATCAATCGCATGCATAAAAATGGTTTAATATTCCGTATATACTAATTTAAAGACAATTAACTCAAATCCAATTTATTCCTTGTTTCAGTAAATAAATCAATAGCTGTTTCTAAAGTTACAGTAAATATCTTGAAGGTATTTATCTTCAAAGTTTTCAAAATACTATTATGAACTAATTTTTGCTATTTTGTTAGAGTTAATTTCATACAACCAATGGAACTAAATTCTTTATGAATAATTTTCAAGGATTTGATATTTTGTTAGGGTGTCAAAATCAATCCATATGAAGTAGAATTAATTTAATCATATAAAGTAACAGTTAATTATGTTAATGTTTTAGCGCTTGATTATATTTCCCTAATATCCCTTTTTCTCAAATAGTAATATGTGTTCCATTTTTGACATTGTTATCCATTTTAGAGAAAATGCTAATATAAAAGGGCTAATTATTATCGACTTCCTTTCCTTTTTTATTACTACCATTAGGGAGTTAACTAATTCTTATTTTTACTCTTTTATGACTCATTTTCGTTATTTTGTTTTAGTCTGTGGTCAATCGCCAAAATATGCATATTTTTCGCTATGTTTAGGCAATAAATGGGTGCATTAGTGAAAATAAGAAGAATATATGCAGCTATTAGAATGTCTGCTATTTCTGATTTACAAGGCTATTTCGCTCCTTGGAGATTTCAGTGCTAAAAGAATAGATCGCTTGATATTCACTATTTACCGAAATGCAATAGTTCAAGTGCACACTGAAATGTCAGAACAATTCTCAAAGGGTGCATAGAAACTCATTTAATCCTATTACAAATTATAAATAGGGATACGCTAAAAACACAGTTTTACTTGCGAGCCAAATCAACAGGACTTATAAGCTAAATTTAACTTTTAGAAAAAGATGTTATCTTAGGCGGATTTGACTTTATTATTTATTGTTGATGTTACAATTGTTAATTTTTTTTATTTGTAAATTCAAAATTTTTAATGCTAGCAATATTTGTTCTGTTTTTCCATTAAATTTCTACTTCGTTTTCTTAAAAATATTTTTGCTTGAAACCATTTTTTCTGCTAGTTTTATTAGGTTCCTTTATTTAATAACACACACATTTATATATACATAATATTTATATGGATCCATTTGGAAATTTTTATATATCTATTTGGCTTTTGTTAAAATATGTTAATGAATACTGCAAAGTTGTACTAAATGAGAAGAAAGTGGTGATCTTTTTATTAAAATAGCAAATTTAATCTGCGTAAATAATAATGCAGATGGAAACTTTTAAAAAAAACTTTACAACCTTAAAAAATAAATATGTAATTTGTTTTAATTATAGTTTCAAATAATTGTAGTGAAAAATTACAATTCATTAAAATACTAAATTTTGTTGAAATTAAATGACTTCTAATTGAACAAGCTACCTTAATATCAACAATTATCTGTGTGTGTAAGATATTTGTTATCATTAAAATACAACAGTAAAAAGGTATTCTAAACAGTCATAACTTTTGTCTGTATGACTATTTTTAATTGAATCATGATTGTTTCCTTCACTAATTAATTTGAAAGAAGCGGCTTACCCATATTATTGATCAAACTTATATGGTTGATCTTGATTATCGCAAAAGTCAATCAAAAATGTTTAACCCTATTCAGAAATAACTCAGCCCATTTGCGGTTTACAAATTCAGGAGAAGTTAAGCAATCAAAAAAGTTCTCACGTTAAAAAGGTTTTCATCAATTCAACGTCATTTACCAGTGGTATGAATTCAAAGGTAATAAAATACGATCCATATTTTATGAACATTACTTTTGGACAACTTTTTGCTCAGCATTTTGAACGAGTCATTTAAATCAATAGAGCCGTGGTGGCCTGGTTGGTTAGGGCGTCGTTCTCGTTACCAAAAGATGGTGAGTTTGAATCCCGGCTCAGACGAGGATCCATCGTGTTTACTAATGGCGACTGGGGCACGTAAAATATGTCGTGTCGCAATGTTCTCCATGTTTCCATTCCAAATTAATACCTCTGGGGGTGGGTGGAGCCAGGCTATGGGTCTTCTCTGGTTTCAATCTCTAAATTAGAAGGTTCAGATGGTGCTGCCATCAATGAGCCAAAAGTCTACTTCCACCTTCGTACGAGGATGCTCTATTCAAAAATGGAAGACGCTCTCTCTCTCTTTGAATTCATTCGCCTAGTCTCTGACGGGTTGGCTTGGCGTTGCCAACTGTCATTATTAATAACAACAAATCAATAGAAGAAACAATTGTAATTAATTGTTACTATTTTAATAAATATACTAATACTTTATTCAAAGGTATAGTAGGGTTATAAGAATTATTTTAAATTCGGAATATCACTTATTGTTCGTATGTATTTAAATGATGTTGAATAATAATTCTCACTTACAGGAAATGAACTGGGCACATTTGTTAACTGCCATCATGGGTTGAAGAACCAAATTCCGATATGGCTGCCGTGAGTGAAGACCCTATCACATTATGGCTGAAGCTAGGAGCTTTAGAAAAACTGGAACAGGTGGTTCTCGATGGTTACGGAGACCAGCTCTATGGGAAAACATCTAGAATACCACAAGTTAACAAATTTCTAAGACAGGTGCCAATCTTTCAAGTAAGTTAAATTACTAAGCAAGTCTTTGAATGCTAAATATGATTTCAAAAAAATTTGTAAAAATATAATTTAACTTTTCTTAATTTTGAATGTAATTTTATTGTCTGCTTTATGATTTTGATAATATTAAAAATGGGCATTATGTACACATAAATATTACTTTGCCAAATAATACCCATACGTTTTGCAGCAAATTTGAAATATGCCTATATAAGCATTCAAGAATATAAAGCTTCAAAAAAATTTTGTAAATTTTTAACCAGTCTTCATCAAATCAAAAATGTTATTAAAACCTCGGTAATTTGATAAGAAGTTCACTTTCCTTCTTAATGTATGGGCACCAAGAGCCTTTCTCTGACATTAGAAAATATAATTCCCTTTAAAAGGTAGCCTTAATGTAATATTAAATTGCTTTGGTGCTATGAACACCAGTTATAATTGATTTAATTGCTTTTTATCATGTATTATTTTACTTATTTTTCAATGTATTGGTTTGTTTACGTTTTTAATGATTATATTTACTTTAATTTTTGATACCTTTCCTTGAATACAGACACTCTACTGGAAAATTGAATGAAGACTTTTAGACATTTGTCTTTCATGATTGTCAGAAAAATGTTCTATTTGTATAGTTGACCATCTCCCTCCTGATGAAGATGGTCCCTATGCCTTTTTCCTATTTTTACTGTATAGTTTTTTCTTAATCTGGTATTATTTGTATTATATAGTATAGTTTCTTCTTGCTTTTGTCAAAGTATGCAAATTACCACCGCATTGTAACTGAGCTCTCGTGACAGACACAGTCCGGTCTCAAGATGTGGGCTTCCATTTCGCGACAACAAATAGGTCATAGTTGCAATGTACTTCAAGTGAAATGTTTGCCTCAGGAGTAGCAAATCACTCACAGTTTGCAGTGTAGTATGGAGGTCTTTTGCTTGGAACTTGCTTCTAAATTACGAAAACTTTTCACCTGGATGCTTCTACTTGTCTTTTTGAATGTATGACCACAATTTGTGGCCAAACAAATTACTGAACATACTGTATAGATGATCTGTTATAAAACAATCATATTATAAATACATTCTAAATACTTTGCCTCCTTTTTTATTTACTTTCGGCGCATATATTCTAAGTGATGCATTTTCATTTTGTAAGCAATACAAAATACAACTTAAATATGCAATTTAAATAGTTTATTATTAATACATGAAGACTAATAATTTTTGACAAAATTTTAACATTGATCAACAATTTTCGGATTTTTCTCACTCTTCACTGTTTATTTTAAATGAGAGAAGTTTAAAGTTATAAATTTTTAAAATTTAATCAAAATCTTTTCTTGACACTCTCATTAATTATAAAAGTTATGATCTTCAAGTCGCAGAAATATATTAAGTAAAAAGTCAAAAAGATGCAAAAATGATAAAAATATTGTTCACCATGAAATTCCCCATAGCTTAAATATTTTATCGAATAAGTATATTTATGAATAAATTATTTTCAATGTTAGATGGTATGACGAATCATTTTGGTGTTTAATTATCATTTTGTCTGAAAGAATTCATTAGATTTTTAAAAGTTACTTAATTTACCTGTGAATTAATCATAATACTTGTTGAATTTATAAGTAAATATTTAAAAGAGTACCTTTGCTTGAGCCGTGGTCATATAGCAGGGAGAGTATCACTTTCATGTCTGTTAGATGCTGAGTTGTCATGTCAAGAAAAAATTATGCACGCTAAAATATCTGGATATAATTCCCCTTTCCCCTTAACGAAGTAAGCAAATTTTTAATCAATAATATCAATTCATTTATTCACCTAAGCACTTTATTAAAAATTATTCAGAATTGAATGGATGTCATAATTGATAAACACTGACGATGTGTGTTGCGCTTGTTCTTTCTGTATAAAGTCTAAAATGTTGGCTGAGTGAGAATTTTTCGGATTTTTATTCTTTCAACACATGACTCCAAATATTCATGCAGAAAAGCATTATGCGTCCCATTTAAAAGATTTCTAACAAGCTTTAGATTTTATACTGATCTCAACCCTTTCTCATTATGAACATAATCTAATACAAAGAAAAAGGTCTATTCTTAAAACGCGTGTATTTTTACAAGGTTAAGCCAATTATTCTTTTAGAAGCCTATATTTCAAATAAATTACTTACTTTTTATTATTAAAAAAATTGAAAATAGCACTTATTGCTTGCATTCTTTATTATTACAAAAATGTATTTCATCACAAAATACAAAAATTATTAAAGAAACGTTTTGTTAAATTAATGCAAACGTGATTTTGAAATAGTACTAGGAAAAATTGTGTGGAAACACGCAATGCAAAGTAAGGGAAGTTGAATAATGAATCTCTCTCTAGTTATTAGGGGGTTGGTAAAAGGAAAAGACTGAAATCTAGTACTCTTTAGAACAGCAATAAAATTTTTTATAATTTTGGACAAATAGTTATTGTACATACTTTAAATAGAAAATTTAAGTTAATATTTTGGAAATAATAGCCTTTTTATTTATTCTATCTATTTTTATTTTCATAATGCAAGAGTTTTCCCCGAATATTTAGCTTCTTAAACATTAAACTATTTTGCATTCCATGTACAAATACGTAGAAGTTTACAAATGGCTTCATAAACGTTCTTTTCTAATATTTTGCAAATATTTTACAATTATAAATAAAACTAGATAAATAACATATTCGTTGCTTTTGGTTGAAATGATTTTAAATTCAGTTCATTGAATTCATACAAGGTAAACAAGTAAGTTCTTGAAGTTTTTAAGGACTCAAAATAACATGGCATACAGAAAATGTAGTTTATTGTTAGTCCTTTAAGTTATCACCATGGGCATTTAGACACTTTTACCAACATATCTCCAGTGGAGTAATCCCCTTGCGATAAAACTTGAGGGTGAGGTTTAAATGTAAAGAACTCCGTGAGTACTTGGTGCAAGTCTGCTTCATTGGTGAAGGATTTTCAACGAAGATTATTGTCCAAAGAATGGAAGAGGTAGTGATCTGATG
>JAPDSC010049881.1:29542-59502 GCA_026290005.1 Latrodectus geometricus | reverse complement strand
TCAACGAAGATTATTGTCCAAAGAATGGAAGAGGTAGTGATCTGATGGTGAAAGGGTCTGGTAAGTAAGGAGGGTGGTACAAAGTTTCCCAATCAAGCCGCTTTATGGTATTTCTGGCCACAAGCGTGACATGAGACCCCGTGTTATCAGCCAAGAGCAGTACACCCTTTGTTTAATCAGTGTAGACTTCTTCTGTTGCATTGCCTCCCGCAATGATTGTTTGGCCAGTTGGTAGCAGTTCATAGTAAACCACTTGGCGACTAGTCTACCAGTCAAAAAGCATAATCTTGCCTGGGTGCATAGGTGGTCTTACTCTGTGTGGGATAGTACCTTGGGGAGATAGTGCTATAGTATGATTCACAGCACTATCCCCAAATGCTTGACATATTCGGCGAATTGATTATAAAAGCAGCAGCTTACAAGCCTACTTTGAAATGTAAATCAAACAACACCGAACGAGCTCCTACAATTTGTTCATTTCTCTTCGCTACTGAAGGAGTTATGATGAATGTGCCTGTTTTTATAACTACTGATATTCCTACTCTAGACTGGTCGGTGTCCAAAACACCTCACACCCTTATTTGTATCCTTAATTTTCACGTCATTCAATGGGAATGTGAAAACAGCAACAACTTCCTTGTTTGCCATATAGTTTCACCTCACATAACCCGTGCATAGTTAGCTTGGGTTTTATCATCGGAAAATACTTGTATATGCTTTGGAAATCCCACCTCGTTATTATATGAGATAACCAAGCCATGAAGTCAATGCAATGGAAACACATAAGATACTTTTCGTAGATATTTCGAAATAAGAAAAAAATTAATAAAAATGTAACTTTGAGAGAAGTTTCAGTTCAAATGTAAAAACATCTTCTCTATATATTTAAACGTAACAACAAGTTCTAGTTAACTCAGAAAAATATATTCATATACTATATTGTATTCAACAATATATATATACATAATCGGGTGCACTTATTTCAAATACTTTAATTTAGATTTTATCTTTTTTAAGATTTTATATAGATTACATTTCTAAAATTCTTTTTCATAAACAAAATAACCAAATCTTTTTTATCCTTTAAGTTCCTAAGAAAATTCCTTCAGGTAGGCCTTTGCATGATCTTTTATGAAGATTTTTATAAACGAGAAATTAGAAAGCAAACTATGCAAATAGACATTATGTGACAAAAAACGTTGACATTAGTGTTATCTGTTTTACACAATACTTGTTAAATTAATTAAAGTTCCATGTCTTCAATAAGTAAGGGACACTCAACAATGTGTTAAATTCCTAAAGATAAAAACTAAATTTGGTTACCATAAACCTTTAATCCATAATCATAAGCCAGATACAAATGGGGCATAACATGTAACTGTCATACATGACTTATTTAACAATCAGGAATATAAACCGGAAGATGTATTTTACGCTCTGCATAAAAAGAATATGCTCATGCATAATAATTATTTAAGCCTAACAAAAGAGGAAGTAGGTCAATATAAGAAATAACTGGCATGAAAATTATGAATTTCTGAATAAAATATTATGGATCATCTCTTCTCTCTTCTCATATAATAACTTTTTGCATAACACTTTATGTATTTTACTAAAGAAATCTTTCCTTTTTTTTCTTCGCTTGGTGTATAATGTTTTCTTGATCCTGATAATTTCCAATTTTCAAAAACTGACGATATAAATATTATATGTATTTATAAAAATACAATTCAAAAATACTGACAGAAAAATTATTTCATACTTACTCAGAATCAACTAAAATTTCGATTCTTTAATTTTATAAGCACAATAGAAATTAAATTTTTCAACACTCATATGCCAAATTAGATCGAATTTCACCTTTCGATGATTATTTATGAATCCTTTTAATCGATTGATAATCAAAAGTTAGACAATTATTAATTTAGTTTAATATTTTTTGTTTTCACAAAATGTTCATTTTATGAGGTGTATAACTTTGAAAATATTACGAAATACGTGTATAATTATATTTGCATGTATATACATTTCATGTACTCGTAAATTAAGAAGCGGTCTTAACGTCCCCTAAGTGAAATGATATTTTTTGGGTGGTTGGTCCAAGTCTGGGGATCCTGTTCTTGCTCTTTGTTTGAAATTGCGAGGACCCACCCACACTTGACGAATTCAGAGAATGAAGACAATTGCTCAACTAAATGTTTTGAAGGCTTGAGGAAAAATCAGAATTTTTTCCTTTGGTCATGCTTCTAATTGGCGAGCCATGATGATATGTGTATGATGAAGTATTGGACCACATCTTAAACATATCATCATGGCTCTTCAATTGGAAAAAAAACATGTATTCATGGATTTTATCTAGAGGTTTCTGTCAATCGAATAGAATAAAAAAAAACAACAATGCAATCCAGAATATATATATATATATATATATATAGTTCATATACATATTAATCCACAAACACAATACATACAATATTTTCAAATAATGTGCCATTATCTTTTAAATAACAAAACATAAATCCATGCAAGTTAACTAAACCATAGAAATAAAAATAGTATCTTAATGAATACGATATTTTTCATATATATCATATAATAACAAATAAACTACATTTTTAGCTTATTAATTTTCATGCGTCATATTTTGAAAATGGATCAAGAAAGTAAGAAACAAAATTAAAATCGACGTCTGGAAGTCGCATTTCTTGGATTGATTTTTCATAACGGTTTCATTTTTGTTAACAATCATCTACATTTCTACAGTTCCGCCTCCGGAAAAAGGAAGCTAGTTCTACTCCATGTCGAACTCTGAATATGTCGCGTGTTTTGGTCTAAAATCTTCTCATGCAAAAGAGGGGGTGCTTCGACCTATTTTTGACTCTTTAAACATAATTGGACTGTGTGAATTTATTGGTTAAATGGGTAACTTTCCATTGACTCTACCCGCCCAAAGTCAAAATATAACACTGGTTGATTCGCACAATTCGCGTGACGCACACCGTGGCCCATTGAAATCAGGTGTCACGCTTGCACATGTAATCTCTGGAGACATTTAATCGCAATGTATGGCGAACGTGCACGAAATTTATCCACCACTTTATTTCTGTTCCGTATTTTTCTTATGGAAGAATTAACCTTTGCAGTACTAGCTTTTGGTCAGCTCGGATAAAAGCCTTTAATGAGGATTTTTGGTAAATACGAAAGCAAAACTAAGAATGGTGATTCCATCAGTTGAAATAAATCTTTAGGTTAAACTAAATGTGTGCTTGTGAGCAAGTAAATTTTATTAAATAAGTTTTTTTGAAGTAAAATTTTTCATTACTATGATACTCCAGAAATCAACTTCATGAAGTAAATAATATAAAAACAAGAAATGCTTCAAAAAGCATTATGCAACTGGAGACTGTATAATTACAAGAAGAACACAATTAAGTGATGTTTATGCCTCCACGAAGTCATTAGCTGTATCCAAAGACTCTATGGTGAACTTTTATTTTCAAACATCCACAAGTTTTACTGGAAAATACATTGGTTTTATTTCAGTTTTGATTATTCAATGTCAAATATAAACCAAACTGACTTCAAAGAGATATAAAATCCTCAAATCACGAAAATTTTTCCTCGAAACAAGAATATCAACTGATGCATTTATCTCAAATCTACTACTAGATCTAATTAAATACTTGAAATTACAGTTTCTGTGAGCACTTGAAAAGCAAACGAATGGATTAGTCATTAAATATTTAAATGGATGATCCGAAATTTGCTCATTAAGTTTGTTGCGATTGTTAGAATTTTTGAGTATCTATTTTAAAATCAAAAATGGCCAACGTTGTCGACAAGGTATGTAATTTTTATTTTGATACTTTTTTCTGTTATCCATCTAGTAATTATTTTTATAATATAATCCATCAAGGAAATGGTGAGGTATTTTTTAGTAACTACGCTGACTCTTTATTGGCTATCATTTAACTTATAAATTTAGTTTTGAACAAAGTATCCTATGAGGAAGATTTTTAATTAAAATTATATAAATACGTAAATAAAATTAGTTAAAAATAGGTTAAGTGTAATTATAAGAGTAAAAATATAATCTTACTCATGGAAATAATTTAGAAAATAATCATAGTTACTTCAGTAAAATCTAAAATTGTATAAAAAATTGCTTAATTAGTGCATAATTACTATTTGGCCAAAAATGATAAATCATTATTGCAAATATGTAAATAAAAGTATATTTGGTAATAAAGATATTAAATTATTTTTTGCTTTCAAAATAATAAAAAATTATTGGACTATAGTTGAATTTACCTATCATTTAATGTTAAAAAATTACGAAGAAATTGTTAAATATATCCATATTTTTTTAATCTCTGATTTCTGAAGCAATCGATGATTGCAAGAATTAAAAATCTATGGTAAATGTTTTTAAAACTGACAAAATTAATGTTAATTTTAAATGTATGCAATAACTAAAACAATTTATTTATATTAATGTTAAAATGTAAATAATTTAGAAAGAGAGTATGTGCGTAAAAATATTAAACATTTATATGGTTTGAATTTTTAATTAGATACATTATATGTAAGTTAACGTATAAAATATATAACTATAAAAATTAATAAAAATAAGTTTTTCTTCGACTCATCAAAATTTCAAAACTGCTTTTGAAGCATCCTGATATTTAATTTTATTTAGGTACATATTGTGTACAAGGAATTATTCCCGAAAACTTACCTTTAAGTTTAAAAGACTAGAAGGAGTATAAGAGATTGTATTCTTACTGTCGAAAAGTAAAAATTCATCAATAAAATGATTATTCATCAAAAATAAAGCAATTATTCATCAAAAATAAAGTATACATAATTGATAAAAGAATTATATTCATTCATTGAATTCATATTTTTTTAAAAGCCATATGGGGAAGTATTGTTAGTTTGTCAGTTAGGGTGTTTAATTTTGTTAAATATACAATGCAATTACCAATTTGATGAATTAAATAATTATTGGTGGACTATTGTGTTTTATTCAAAAACTATGTTTTAACTTAGGATTAACTCTCGATATTGTAATGAAGCTATATTTATTGATAAATTTATTTAATAATTTATTATATTGGGTAAAAGCATAGATTGAATATAATTGTTTATGGAGTTAAATTATTTTAAATTTACTAAGCCTAATTGTATAAATTTTTTAAGCGATAATTTACTATTGAATAGATAACATAAGAATGGAATTAATTATTTATCGAACTAGTCTTTTATTTTCACTATTCAAATTCGTTATCGATAGTGTAATACGCAGCTCAAAATAAATAAAGGATATTAACTTGTGAATGAATCTTGCTCTTGTGGAGTTAGTTAAATGATTGATATACTATTGATAGACGTAACAGGAAATATAAGATAAAAATTAAGCATGTATGACCGAATAAATGTATTTTATAGGGTATGTGGTTACAAAAGAACTGTTTTTGCATGTGAGAAATAAAGGAATTAAAATGTTTCCTTTAAAAATATTGCTTTTTATTATGAGATATGACTACCTCAAACAGCTTGTAATGTTCAAACCTTTAGAGCATGGATAAAAGATGCGATTATTAAGGGATTAAGGTATTAAGTTCTAAAGAGCTTTGTGGAAACATGTGGGGAGATAATAAAGTATGTGAACTGGAAACATTTCCAGGGGAGTTTGTAAAGAGTAGTAGGTCTTGTCTTCCTAGATTCTTAATCATTCTAGACAGATAATTAATTGGTAAAACAAGTGCTTTATTGGGTTAATATCTGTAGAACATGATATCAATTCGAAATTCGTAACGAAATCATCCCCCAAGTGGGCAAGAGGTGGCCTGCTATTGTCGTAACTTAATATGAAATTATCTTCTATTGCTGTAGTGTAAGAAACTACACTTGGCTTGAGGATTTCATCCCTATATCGTTGATCTGTCAGAGCATCATTTCAAATGTTCACGAATCTTTCTGTCTGTAGAACAAAATAGATGAGATCCACAAAGCTGTGAGTACGGGCAACTTGCGAGATGTGCAGCACCTGATCGACCGCAAGAAGCTGGCCTTCTGCCGGGACCACCTGGGAGCCAGCCCCATGCACAAGGCCGTCCTCTTCTCGCAGAAACCCGTCATCGACTATCTTCTGGACAGGTACCCGTCTGTTGTCCATGCACGAGATCATGTGAGTATTCCACTTCAATCAATTAAATTTTATTTTAAAAAAATTCAAATGCAAAGAAAAAAAAAAAAAACAAAAAACAGTGGGATTAAATCTGAACATTCTTTCTAGTAAATGGTGATCATAATTATCAAAATATATTCTTTTTAAAATGCTTATAGATTTGATGCTATTTCAATTAATGTGTTCTTTTTAATCTATGCTGAAAAAAGGAGTAAATTGAATTTAAAATAATTGACTTCACATTGTATTTTTAGACGTACAATTAAAATTTGAAGGTCGTTTTTCTTTTCACGATCTTCAAATTTTAATTTTACTTAAATTTATAACTTTAAATTGTTGAAAATTAAACTATACTTCCAGCAGAAATAAATTTGTATAAATTTATTTTAGTTATTTATTACCGGAAGTCTATTTTAGAATAGTGATATTTATAAGTATATTTATAGGATGCTATTTTACATGTGATTCAAAATGAGTGGTATTACATATTAACAGAGAAGCATTCTCATTCCATCATTTGTGTTGATTTACGTAGATTTTCAGTTATTTTTTAAAGAAAAGCAATTCTCTGCATGCTTCAAATTCATTTAATAACTAAATAAATAAATATTTGACTCAAAGCATTGTTAAATTTAAATAGGATTATTTATTTTCTGTAAAAATCTCCCTTAGTAAAAACAAACTGATAATCTATATTTACTGAAATTAGTTGTAAAATAATGTCACTATTTCTTTGTTGATATTTTTTTCGTAGGAATCCTAAAATTAGTAGAATTTGTATTTAAGTTTTCATTAAGATCAATAAGTTTCAGAAAATTACACAAATTATGCATCAACTTTTAAATCATTCATCATCAACTAAAACTCACCTCTTTACTCGTTTTATTAGAAAAAAAAATACTTTTCTTTTTTGTATATTTTTACTTTCTACCTTAAAATAAGCATTTTTCTTATTTCAGAGGGGTAGGACACCTCTTCATTATGCCGCCGTACTATCAGATGGAGGGGAAATATATAAAATGCTTCTGGATCATGGAGCTGACGTGAAAGCCACTGATGTGGTAAGACATTTGCTTATCTTTAGAGTTTTTATCAAACATTATTCATGCGAGTAATATCATTCATGAAAAATAATCATCATTTTTCGAAATGTTTACCCCATGTTTTGAAAAATCAAAAAGTAATTTACTCATGAGACTTAAATCAATAAAGTTATACACGGAAATAAAATTTTACTTTATGTTTGACATAACAAATTTACGAACTGTATTTTAATAACTAATAATTAATATTTAACGGTAAATTTAATGTAGCCTACCTGTTACGTGATCCAATTAAATATTCATTTTCTCTGATTTATCACATTTTAAAATGAAAATAATTTTAAATTTTATTTGCAATGTATATAATGTTGTACATTTTTTTATAAACACTTCAAAAAATAAAAAAAATGTGAATCAGTACAAAAGTAATTTTGAAGAACACTGTAAACGAGTTTCCAGTCTTTCAAAATATTATATTTTTAATTAATGCTATCTGAAAGACATCATATATAAGCACATATTTCATCTTTATTAGTTAATATGCAACCAATTATTGCTGAAATTGAAATTAAATGCAGGTAATTTTTTGTAATAAAGCAACACCATCAAAGAAATATGTCAATTACAAACATGATCGGTTATATCCAATTCTTTACGCTCACTTTTTATACTGTCATATTTACGTTTTTATATTGAGTTACAATTCACTTAACTTACTATTCCCATTAAATTCAAGCACATATTCTCCGTTAAAGTACCACCACAACCAAATAGAAAAATATTTTTCTTTAAAATTCTTAAAATATATCTTAATTTATATTCAAAATATCTAAAATTTTTCAGCATTTGCATGTTAACAGGTTATGTGTTCATAAGTTAAATGATAATTTTATATAATATATGTATATTGTAAAATTTATAATGTATGTATAAATTATGTATTATTTTATATAAGAAAAATAGTTTATGTGGCTTAATTTTGTTTCTTTAAAAATGTATAGTTTGAATAATTTGAAATACCATTAGAATAATATCATAATATTTTAAATACGATTTTTAGAATAATTATCTTTACTAAGAGTGCAAACAATTACTTTGTCGACATAAGCATAACAAAACTTTCTAAAAAACATAACAACATAAAAAAAGAAAGGGTGAAAGGAAGTTTAATCTAACTCTCCCGAACAATAACAGACTGAAAATAATTGCCTATCGTGGTGTTATGTGAAATTCGACTCTTAATATAATCACGTGTATTCAATTCTCATGTTTCAGATTTAAATAACACGTATTGCTTGTACTTTTGCTTTGACAAAATTTTTTTCTCGTGGGAACAATGTTAACCCTTTCGTAAGCAAATCAACGGAAAAGTGAAAATGTTATTTTTTACCAGAAGTGATTTACGCCTAATGAATGGGTGTGGTTGCAGTAGCCAGGAGCTTTCTTTGACCTTTTACACAAATGGGGTTTGCGTCATTACGAAAAGAGCAATGCTACCTCAGTAATGCTATTAACAGGATGGGTATCAAGAACTTCGAACTCTATTTACGTTCATTATTTATGTATATGCCTCGTATAATAAATTAATAATAGCGGAAATGAAAAACGAGTCTGTTAGGAACAGTCTTTTAATAGTGATTGCATAACGGTTGTTTTTCTACTGAATCCTTATATGCCTTTTGCGAAATTTTTTAATTATGTATAGCTAAATTACAGTCATATATGCAAAGTTAAATTGCAATTGGTTAGCAGGACGAATCCTTTATTATACTTAATAATATGGAAAGGCCACAATCTATACCAACTGGATTATGGGTAAAGTACCGCTATCCTTATATTCAACAATATGGAAAGACTTTGGGCTGTACTATTTGGCTAAGTGGTTAAATTTTTTCTTCATTGTATTTAATAATGTTTAAAAATTTCTAATTGTTCTTATATGGGAAAGGGTTAATTACCACTACTTTTGTATTTAACAATGTGGAATGATCTTCTGCAGTACTTGTTAGCTGACAAGATTAATTTCATATTCATTTTACTGAACAATAAAGAGCAATTTCAGGCTATACCAATAGTTTTATGGGTTAAGTGTTTCACTATTATACTTATCAGAGAAAAGGAACCTTGAGTTGCACAAAATGGTTAACAAATTCAATTTCATCATTATCAAAAGGGACGTAAGTTTGAGTCCCGTTTAAGGGACGAAGTAAAAACCTTAATTGGCATACAGTACAATCAGGATTAGAGAGATTCTGTGTTCTACAAAAAATTTTGTGATAAAGACACTAATAACAGAGTAGTTCTGAGACAAGGAAAATCAAACAAAATACAATTTTTTTATAATTGGATTCCTGCAACTATAAGTCGAGTACAAAATAAAGGATCGTGTTATCATCTCCTTAAGTACTAATTATGATAGTATTAGATTGGGGAAAAGTTATCCATTATTTTTTCGGTAGACGTCAGTAGTAATCGCTATCTCGTGAGGTATCTATCAAACAATTTCAAATTTATGCTCATTGGAAAGGTGACATTTGACACTAAAATATCTTCTTGCGGTTTTTTGTTTGATTAATTCAGTTACGAGTACAAGGTTTCAAAAATGGAAGACAACAAACAGAAAATTCGATACATTTTCGTTTTTCTCTTGTAACGGCGAAAAAGATAGCCGGGTGGCTAAAATTGTGAAAGGTGTTTATCGTCCTATATAAGACTGTAACAACCAGTTACGTACAATTTTTGCTTCGTCGATTCCCTTTGGGTATTTGGATGCTAAAGATGGACCTCGCATGATTACAACATCGTCGAGAATGTCTATAAAATATCAAAAATTATCAAACTTGACAGCATGTCAGCAGTTGTAACTCGCAAGACCTAAAAATCTACATGAAAGCTGTTTTAAACCTTTTTACAAAGTGCACCCAAAAGAAGTTCACGTAAAAATAATGGATTTCTTTTTCCCCAAACTAATATTTCGAAGTTCTATATTTTTTATAAATACACATTTATAAATAAAGATATTTTTTTAGAATCTAACCCAAGGAATAACTAACCATAAAAAGATTAATAAACAGTTATCTCATGTCATAATAATAAATAAAAAAGTTTCTTTCTCTTTTTCAATACAAAAAATTACTGCATGTTGTACAAGGCTTTTTGATAATTATTAATTATCAAGAACGCAATAAAAACTACAGAATAATTATTCATTAACATTAATATTTTTCAATAGATGATCTAATTACTAGAAACTATTAAATAAAAAAACTAAAATTAATAGAATAAAAATAACAAAAAATTAAATATTAGGTTGGGGAAAAAGAAATCCATTATTTTTACGTGAACTTTATGTAACTTCTTTTGGATTCGCTTTGTAAGAAGGTTGGTTTAAACCAGCTTTCATGTAGATTTTTAGATCTTGCGCTTTACGAATGCTGACATGCGGTGAACTTCGATCATTTTTGATATTTTATAGACATTTTCGACGATGCTCTATCCACATGCGAGGTCCATCTCTAACATCAAAAATACCCAAACGGAATCGACGAAACAAAAATTGTACGTAACTGTTTGTTACAGTCTTATATAGGACGATAAACACCTTTCACAATTTTAGCCATCTGGCTATCTTTTTCGCCGTTACATGAGAAAAATGAAAATGTATCGAATTTTCTGTTTGTTGTCTTCCATTTTCAAACCTTGTACTCGTAACTGAATTAATCAAACAAAAAACCTCAAGAGGATATTTTAGTGTCAAATGTCACCTTTCCAACGAGCATAAATTTGAAATTGTTTGATATATACCTGACGAGATATCGATTACTACAGACGTCTACCGAAAAAATAATGGGTTACTTTTTCCCCAACTTAATATAATAACTAAAAATATTAGATATTAAGGTTTCATTAATTATTATTAAGATGATTAAGATAATTGAATTTAATTAAGATAATTGAGTTACGGGGCGTAGCTCAATTATCTTAATAATTCAACTATTGTGGCTTATAAAAGAACATAATAGTTCTTCAGTACTAAAAACATTTGTCAATTTGAAGATATTACCATTCTATTGTTTACATTGACTGATAGTTCCATAATTTCTTAATGTATTCCCTTTATTATATTAGGATATGCACGAAAATCAAGCTAATTAATAATTTTATTTTTACTATTATGGATACCTTAAAGTAAAAATTTAAAAAATTTTAAGTATTAAAAATACAGAAAATTTTTTATAAAGTTTTATTGTTAAGGAATCAAAGATATTTCGCAAAATTTTCCTAGTACTGAATGGAAACTCTGCAGATTTTTTTACGCTGATTTTTCCTCAAAATAAAGAATCTTTATCTTTGATATTTTATATTTCTAATAATAAAATTAGTATTGTTTTAATAAGGGTTTTAATAAAAAATATACTAATTAGGATTTTCTTAAGCATTCAACAATTTGAATATACAAATTCAAACTCCAAATCTAATGGATACTATTTGGATTTAAAGTGAAAAAATGAATTGTTTTAGTTTATCTCAGTTTAAATATAGTACACAATAAACTGTAATGTGAACTTATCAAATAAACGTTATTTGGCTGAGGCAAAGAATTGCCAGGCAACTAATCAGAAATTGGAAAAATAGCTTATCAAAACTTTTTAAATATTTAAATAAAAAGAAAAAATTTTCTTATTAAATTTAGAAAAAAAAACTCAATTTTTGAGAAATTTTTATTTAATTTTAGAACATTTTTTCATTTTAGATTTTTAATTTATTTAATTTAGAATTTTTTTAATTTATTTATTTTAGAATTTAGAGCTTTTTTTGAAGGAAAACTTTAAGATAATTTAGATAATTAACGTTAATCGAAAAGTAGCTGTTAAAAAAAAGGCTCTTAATACCTTAGTTGTTTGAAATTCAGATTAAAATCTAATTCTTCAACGAAAGTATCAACAATACTCAACATGACTAAGGTAGATTAGGCAGATGCAATCAAACGTGGTAGGTACTTATGTATCTTACTACTTAATTACATTATATATTTTTTAACTCATGATTATTGTGCTACTGAGGCTTCTTAGCAAATAAATCTCACATATTTGAATCACTATTTGTATTGAGGTCAAACAATATTATCGAATAAAAATGATAAATAATATTTTTGAAAGGGGAGTGTTCTATATTCAACAAAAATTTTAGCTGTTTCAACAATTTTTACAATTTTAAGTTATTAAAACGTTTTGTTCGTCAACTTCAGATCACTCTGAAGTTGACTACAAATTTTATTGCATGTTTTCTAAATATTAGTCATAAGGTAATGTTTAGTTATTTTCATTCTTATAGTACGGCAATCGTCCTGAATATTACATGCATGCTCAGGATGAAATGGACATCCATGCTCTACGAGAAGGTCATGATAAGTCCCCGAAGCACAAAGTTAAGATAAAGCTTTTCCAACCAACCAATAGTAACACTCAGAAGGAAGGACCCCGGTCTGCAAGTAAGCGCTTTTCTATCATCCTATTTACTTAAGAAAATGTGAATCTATTATTTAACTATACACATTTTGAAACTTAAAAAATTAGTTGGATTATTCCACTAAAATTATGATTTAAAAAGTACTACAACCACTCATTGCGTTTTTGTAAATAAAATCGCCGACATATTTTTACAGTGACGTAATTGAGTTATTTAATTTTTTCAGAAATTTGGAGAATTCTATACAGCAATACATTTTGATGTAAAAATTTAAAAAGTTGGTTTTTATATGGTGAAATAAGAAACAAATTTGTTTCATTTTTACTGTTTGATAGAGTAGTTTTAGATAATGAGGGTATAATTCAGAAAGGTGAAGTTTTAGTTATGATGACGACACCAAAAACAACTTAATTCAACCCAGTAAAGAGAGAAAAAAGTGACACAATACAAAAACGCATATTTTTCAGTGATAAAACAATGTTTATGTCATTTTAATTATCATTTGAGTTTTAACTCTTTACGAAGGAAGCTAGTTTTAATCTGTGTTAAGTCATAACGCAGAGTTTTCAGATGTGGCACCTTGTAGATAGATATACAAAAGATAAGCCAATTATTATCCCCAAACAACTTATTTTTTAGTAAAATAGAGCCTAATATTCCATTAATTATTTCACCGAGAATGTTGTATAATACTAGATTAAATGGCTTATGAAATATAAATGATGACACATTACGGATTTGAGAATCTATTTATGAAACATGTTTTGATCTAAATAATAATTTTAATGGATTACGGATAATATAAAAAAAATGAAATTTGAATATTTGTTTTTTTACAAATCTCTCAATAAGTAAATAAATTAAGAGAATTTCATAAGTTGTAAAACGAAATTTTTCTTTCCTAAACTCTCACGTAATCTCTCTAATCTTCATGAACATATTTTAATAATCATACGAATCTATAGATATAACTTTATTATAAGGAAATGAATTAAATGTAATGAAAAATATAAAATAATTTACTTTGCATTACCTATCCTCAAGTTGATCATTGATCTTTCTCTTCATTCATTCTATCTTTTTGGATAAACTTAATGTAACTAAATTTTATGTAAAAGCCATAGAAAAAAATCAAACTTTGTAATATTTTGTCAAGTGTTCTAGCTTCGTTATCCCTGTAAAAGTTCTACTTCTATCCTAATACTATCACTTTTATTCTCTTTTGTGATGACTTTAACATTAATTTCTAATCTAGGCTTAGTTCCTTTCTTTTCTAGAATAAACTGAATATGTATAAGTTTTGATTTGAATTGTGAATCAACTTCATTAAAATATATAAATTTCCTTATCATTCTGAGTAAATACAATAGATCGTCGTAATCATACAATAAGAATTTCTCATGTATTAATCCAATAAAATAAGTTTTGAATTTTCAATCAAGCCAATTCTACTCAATAAATCAAACTAATTTATCTGAATTCAAATCAATTATTTAGGCAATATTTAGTTTTCTGTTTATGTATTTATTTATAAATAGAGAGCTACTTTTAAATAATCCGAAATAAAACCTATTATATTAAGGTGTCAATATTAATACATGCTTACAAGACATCATGGAAATATGTTTTCATGAAGGCATAATCAAAAAGGCATTACCTGTAGGATATGACATCGTAAAATATTATGAACGAAATTTGATATCGCTTCATGTTAGGGAAAAATAATAGTTACCTCTAAACCATCATTTACGCTAGCATAAGCTATTTAATAGAATTAAAAAATGCTTTATACAAAATATTTATTGCATTTTTCTAATATTTCGATAACTTACATTGAGATGGAAGCACTGCTATCCTATTTTCAAAAAACGATGGACACTTTATTTAGCATGCTTTAAAAACGATTTAAAACATTTTATAAACTTATCTCTTCATGATTTATTTAAAATTTATTTCTTCAATATGCACTGTTGCACCGTTTTCCCTAACACTGATTGTTAAATGTATTTTGATAAGAGTAAAACTGTGTCTGCTATGAATTGATACTAAGTTTGATATCATTGGGTCCAAATTTGGTATTAATACGACGGTATGTATATGAAATTTATGCAACGTGTATTGTTGAGTTATTTCAAAGTTTACTTCATTTATAAATATGTACGCTAATTTTTACTTATAATAGAGGCCGCGGGCACGAGAACACAAATTAGAGAGATGCTCGTTAATGGAAGCTTGGAGCAACTGGAGGAGTTGGTGCTTCAAGGACATGGAGATCGGCTTCTGGGAGAATCTGCCACAAATCCCTTAGTCAAGGACTTCCTAAACATGGTTCCCATTTACATGGTAAGTGTTTTTTTAATCTTTACTGAATATTTTCTTCACGTGTAATTTGAACCAATTAAACTTTGGTGCTACTCCTTATACTGGTAACATTATTAACCAAAGCAACTTATATGTAACATTATAAAACGATTTGTATTTTTCTATATTCTATATTACGCGAAATTTCTGTTGCTAGACATGAAAGAAAAATTCTTATCATATTCAATAAACATTGTTTTCTTTGTATTGTACAATGGGATTTTATAAAATAAAGTTCTCTATAATATATTCTCCATTAATCTGAATTTAAGAGTTTCAGTTCGGATTTGTCATTATTACATTATATAAACATTTAGTTTCTAATCACTTATTACTAATCCTCTTGGCTCGGAAATGCCCTATACAGGGTGTCTATAAAAGAACTCCGGTGTTTTGAGGCAAAATATTTTAATGAAATAAAAAACATACATACATGTTTTATACATGACTGAAAAGCTTACATTTTCAAGTTTTTTTTTAACATTTAGTAAAGTTCTATAAGAGCCCCGTTAGTGGCACGGCAGACGTCTAAACGGTATTCTACCTATTCCATGGCCTCCAAAGAGCCCTGATCTGACTCCGTTGGATTTTTTCTTCTGGGACATATCAAGAATCTTGTGTATGCAGAGAAAATTCGTGATGTTCAACATCTCAGGGAACGAATAGTCAATTGTGTGACAACCGTCCCCCCCCCCCAGACATGCTCGCCAGGACATGGGAAGAGGAAGAATACCGTTTAGACGTCTGCCGTGCCACTAACAAGGCTCATGTAGAACTTTACTGAGAGGTTAAAAAACTTGAAAATGTAAGCTTTTCAGTCATATATGAAACATGTATGTATGTTTTTTATTTCATTAAAATATTTTGCCTCAAAACCCCGGAATTTTTTTTAGATACCCTGTATTTATAAAAAAATAATAACTTAGTTCTAAAAGCTTTCTTAGTTTAGTATGTTAGCTGTTCAACAAATTTAAGACTCTCTCTACAAAGTATTTTCATGGCAACTATATCGCAGTATCTTTAAAATAATTTGAATTAATTTTTAAGAACTGTTTAAATATATCAGTTTTACATATATCTATAATCAATTCATTATGAGAATGTTATATAATAAAATTTTTGAAAATTATGTAAGTTGATAAGTCACACAAGTTCAAGTTCATGCGATTATGAAAATAAATAAATTTCTTTTATAAAAATTTTATTATTGCTCGTAAATCTGTATTAAATAAAGTTCGATAAAAAACTTGATCTTGGAAAAGTTGTATTTAAAGAAATTGTAAGCTAATTAGTGGCTACAATAAATATTGTAAAACATCTAAAAGAAAGAAACGGTATGAATCTTTTATTACTTTCCCGGAAAAGAATTTATTTATGCAGAAAAAACATTTCCAGCAAAAAAATAAGTAAGATGGCTATTTTTGACTTTGCTTTAATAAAGCAATATGGAAAATATATTCACTTAAAAAGGAATGAAATAAACAAAATAAAATTGAAATTTTAAAAAAATTGAAATTATTATAAAATAAATATTTGCTTTGTCATATTTGCCAATGGCATAATATTTTTTGCATAATTATATTCATTCTTGGAAATTTAAAAGGTAGAAACTTTAACTAGTCATAATAAATTAGGCAAGGAGTATGAAGCATAATAGATGTTTTCATAAATCCCAATTTACTTTATCAAAAATCCCTTTTAAGTCCTAAATTCCCTAATATTGTTCATATATCCTATTTTAGCCTGGAATATTAATCCTATTTTTCTGATACATTTCACGTATTCTGAACGAATACTTCCTTTACGACAATTTTATTCAAGTCTGTGGCTTCAATGACCTCAATTCGAGCTATGGAAATACCTGTAGTCACGCACTGTTAAACGTTTCGATGGGGTCTTTAACGTTTAGTTTCTCATCAAAAAACTTACTCGCAGAATATCTAAAGATCAACTTCCATTAAATTATGCGAAGCTCTGTAAATGTTCATTTGCTACTTCAAATTGAGTTGTTCATTATTTTTCTTTTTGATACGAAGTTAATAGCACTTCCCAATTTTTTTTTCAAAGGAAAGGATATATGAGATTCATCGGGCTGCTACCAGGGGACGCCTTCGTGATGTGCAGACCTTCCTGGACAGGAAGAAGCTGGCTTTGGCACGAGATCCTCTTGGAGCAACGCCCCTCCACAAAGCTGTCATGTATGGGCACAAAGATGTCGCCGAGTACATCGCCCTCAACTTCCCTCTATCAAAGGACGCTAAAGATTTGGTAAGAAAATAAATGATCAATCAATCAATTTTAATATTTTTAAATATAGAATTCAATGGTCTTTACGACGAAATGATTAATGGCATTAAATCCTTTTCACTCTAAATGGCGACAGATTTAAAAGACGCAGACAATTGAGAATTAGGATAACTATAAAATTAAGACTTTTAAGGAACTATTTTTTAAAATTACTGCATAAAAGTTTCATGCTATAAGTCTTTAACTTTGTAAGTAATCTTATCATTAAATACAAGATGCATGTGCCTGTTATATTAGACAAACTTTTTAGATTTTAAAATGATATCTTATAGGATGTTATTTATTTTGCTTTGATTAAGTGAATGATTTGTTCATGCCTTTAGTTAAAAAATTTATAAGTTTTTTATCATAGGTTTAGTTGCTTGAACCTGTTTAGAATTTTCTTCAAATCTTAAATGCCGTTTATATTATCATTATATGAAATGGTAAAATCGTAAAGCCGCAAATCAAGATACATTTTCAGATATTTCATATAATAGTTTTGTTACCTTAGAAATCCTGGATTTATTTTTACATGTAAATTGGCTAATATTTACATTTAAGAAACTATTTCTTGAAATGTTGTTGTTTTTTTTCTGAATAGAAATAGCAAGATACATTAAGTTGTTTTAAGCAACTTAATGTATCTTACAATTTTTGAATATATTTCGATTAATACTGGAAATATTGAGTAAGACGTATAATACTTATTTACCTCCGCATATTTTTATTGTTTAAAACATTCTATTTTATTTAATTTGTAATGGTTTTATGAGTGGATTTTTCCCTTATTTCTAATAATTAAGTTTTTTTAACTGGGTTATTTGAGGAAGAAACTTCTTAAGATGGTAGTCTGTTAACTGTCTCATTTTGTTCAATGAAAGAATGATAAACATATCACTATTTTGAAACATTTATACTGTTAAAGACTATTAACGCCCTAAATTTGTGCTTGACTTTGTGATTTCTACTAAATTTGAATTCAATTGATAATTTATTTGTTTAAATGCTGACATCCCAACAATTTAGTGTTGAGAATCTACCATACATTGAGTTCCCAAAGACTTTTTGCATACAGACCATATGCATATTTCGCAAAAGACTATTTACTCCTTACAGTTGTACGCTCTATAAACTGAAATGCAATGTCTATTATTTGTTATTCAGTAATGGACGACATCGAAACCAAATCTCTCCATTTCAAAGAACGCGCTCTTATCATTTATTTTTACTATTTTTAACGATACTATTTACTTAGCTTTATTCATAACTCCTTTACATGGTATCTTTTGTATAGGTAAGCAAAAAGAAAACAAAATATGTTGTGGAATGCTCGAAAATTCCCTATAACTACAAGTTAATATTGAATTCGGGGCACTGTCATCAGCTTCCAATTTATTTTCAAGTGATGGCGTATAGAAAAAATTTCAACATTCCCAATTATACACGGGTCCATTTGATTTCGTTTGTTTGTCCCGCAAAAGTTATTTTTCATATTCGAGAGCTTGTTAAACTAGGACCTACAGTTTAATGTGGAAACTGAAACACTACCAATATCAAAGCCCGCAGTGAGAATGAAACCCACGATTGTTGAACCGATTGTGAGAGTGCTAACCATTTAGCTGCTAGCTTGGCAAACGCGGTTAGAATACGTGTGTGCAGTGAGGAAAATCAATACTTTTTTTAATAAAAAGAAAAACATTATTCTTTTTAAAAGGGAGGGATTTCAGAAAGAATGAGGGATTGGATGTCTATTAAATTTTTTTCTAACCCCAACGATTGAGCATAGATGACAATTTATAGTGGGATAAAGAGTCACAAACTTTCGTTTTTGATACAAGTAAAGTTCTAAAGTAATTTCCATTGCTGTGTAAGAAACATTACAGAGAGTTTAAATTAGCAGTAATTACAAATACAATAGAGTCAATTTTTGAAAGGAAACGTAGCCCAATGAGTGACATTTCAATGAGACACAAACTAGCATTATTATATAACTTCATTCCATTCCGTTCAACCGTTCTATATACAAAGATTCGATGATTGCATAGAATGGGGATTTTTTTATTTATAATTAATTTTTATTTTATTTTATTACACTTTTATCTTTCCTTACTTTTTGTCAAAGATTGGTGATTCACAAAATTTCAAAATTTCAAAACTACGGTTATTGTTTCATGATTGAGAAATATGGATATGATTACTTATACAATATTTGATATGATTACTTATATAATAAATACGAAACTTATAAGATATTTAAATATATTGAGTGTGTATTTTCAATTTAAATTTTGTTTATTTCATCCATTGTGGTATTTAAATTTTGGAGCTGAATTTCTGTATCGAATCTTGTATCTTAAATAATTGTATGCAGCAGTAAATATTATTATTAAACATATTGAGAGAAACCGTGTAGAAAACGCTTTCTTTTAACTATTTTCTAATCGTTAGTGGTGCCATCTTTTGAGTTTAGGTTGTACTCCATCTTTTACTATTATTGTAAATAGTTGAGGTGGTTAGTTTTAGTTTGTCAATTTTAATTATATATTTTAATTTGTAATAATAAATTTTTATTTGTAGTAAAATCAATAAAATTTGAATTATTGAAACGGATTAATAGCAATTTTAAGAAAAACAATTATAAAGAAAATAGAGGTCAATGAACCATTTGAACACTTCACTTTTTAAATTTAAATAAAAATATTATTCAAAATATTTTTATAACAGGAATTATAATTCGTATTTTCAACTTAATGAAACAGAATTATTTTTAATATATCTTCGTCAGTTTCTGAATATTTAATTATATTTTTTCCTTAATTTAATTACCAATTTAAATGAAAAAATAGAAAATTTAAATTATTTCTTGTCAAGATATATATATATATATATATATATATATATATATATATATATATATATATATATATATATATATATATATATATATATATAATGTAAAGAATAAAGGCTTTATGAAGCTTTCATAAAACTTAGTCAATTGTGTTTATTTGGAAATGCATTCGGAAGACTGAGTTAGTTAAATAATACATTTTAACATACTTTAAATAACATAAAACTGACCAGAATATTGCATTTTTTATTAAATTATTCATAGGGATATTTTTACCTCCTTATGAATAATTTAAAAATTCTAAAATTCCATTTATAAATGGATTTTAATTTCAATTTATATTAATTTCAACTTATAAGTTCAAAACAAATATTCGTAACAGACACCACTGGATAGTGTAAATTTGGATTCAAATTCTGTTCCAAATGTCAAATGTTTCATTTGCGTCTGGAAACTGTTCCGCGAAAAAAATAACTTTAAACATTTCCCCTAGTCTACAAGCTACAAAAAAAAAAAAATAAAAGGAAATAACTTTTTAATAACAAATATAAACTAGATATCAATTTTTCACCGAAAAAAACCAAATTTTATTATCACTCTTAGATTCGAGCTATAAGTGATGCAGTGAACTATACAATAAAAGTAATCTTAATTTCTTTAACACATTATCTATGTGTTAGAAAAAGATAAGCTCAGTTGCTGTTTCTATTATAAGACATCTACAGTTGTTATTTGAAGCATATCAACAATTCTGTACCTTAAAAATTTTCAATGTCAATAAGATTTGCTACAATTAAAAAACATTGTTTTCAATATTTCAACATACATTATCAAATTTCTAAGTTCTAGCGATAATAAATTCTACTAAGTAATTTTTTATATTACATGTTACACATACTAGAATCGAGCATTTTAATTTGTACTGATCTTTGTAAAATTTTTCCCATGTTATTAGTAATATATCAATACCCAATGTTCATTGATTTAAAATTTTTTGTATTATAAAATATATAACTTAATCATTATCCTATTCCTTGAAAAAAAAAACATTTATAATTATTTTATACAGTTGAGATTCATAGAAAATAGTGTTTTGAAGTAAATAGTGTACTTGCAGTAATTAAGGTTTTTACAAAGTTTTTGGAAAAGTAAATAAAAAAGATCTAAATAAGCAAAGATTATTTTATTGAATCACAAAGCGCGAGATATATATTTTTTTAAATACATATTTTTCGATTAAGGATGGTTGTTGAAACTTCCTATAGTTCATAACTAGATTATAAGACAATAAATACTTATTATATGCAAAAATTTTCACAAATATTCAAAAATTATATATGGCATTATGACACAGTAAATGTATTTTGTTTCGATTGTTAAGAGATTTCATTTAATGTAAATGTAAAATTTTACTGCTTATGAGATTTATTTTCAATAATATAATCTTCCAAAAACTATTCACTTGGCAATTTTTTTACATTTAGTTGTCTTTGAAAGCTCATAATAAGAAACACTGGTTTACTTTCATATTTTTAAATGCTCTTCTGACACTTTATTTTTAAACTTTGTAAGCCTGCAAAGTAATACATAAGTAATATATAAGTACATTAAAAGAAAAACGGAATTATTTACTTGGCCAGTATCTTATTGGATACTTTATCTTTATATGATGATTAACTAAATAAATATCTTTTGATTACAGGATGGCCGAACCCCCCTGCATTATGCCGCAGCTCTTAAAGACAACCACGAAATGTACAATATGCTCATTGCCCTCAGTGCCAACCCCTTAGTCTTAGATTACGTAAGTTAACTCTTCTGAAATGTAAACTAATATTTTTCTGCATAATTAATAATTAAGTTTCTTAATTGACTATTCAAGTAAGTATTCCCATAAATGGAACCGAAAACATCGCTGAATAATTATAATAAAAGAAGTTGTTTATTTAGATTATATGTTCTCAATCAGAGGTACTTTTACATCAGATAGTTTGTAAAAGTTAATGTGTTACTCTAAAAGAAAATAATGGTTATCACTCTCTTTAAAAATGCAATATTGAAGATTAATAATAATTTTGAAAATGCAAATGTTATATGAATTATATTATTGACCTTCCTATAAATTAATTTCTGGAAAAGAAAGTAATCTTTGGAAGAATCGACACAATTTCCTGATCTCAATATCTCTTAAGTGGAACACTCCGTATTTGCATTCACTCTATCTTGGGGCGTTAAATAAATTATCTCTCGACACATACTTGGCTAAGGATAATTAAATATAGTTCTTATTGTGTTTCATTTTGGTAGCATTAACATGAGATTCCTAGGACTTTATATTGATTTTTCACATTGGGTAACCGAATTATTCCTCTTTCGTTTCCATTTCAATTGTTCATGGTTTCGTCTCTGTAGTTCCATGTCAAATTAGACTCTGACTTTTTAGGAGTAAAATGTGACTTTACACAAATAAACAAACTAAGCATCGATTATTCCATAAAGTGTTTTATTTATAATTGATAGATTATGATTTATGTATGCATAAATAAAGTTACTTATATTGATACATATTATAAATTTATTATAATTTAGAGTAAGTATCAATGGCTAAAAATGTATTTATGTGTTGAACTATAGTGGTCTGAAATATCAAATGAATCATCTTGTATATCATTCGTAATTAATTTGAGCAAAAACATTCAATCAAAGTATTATAATCTACAAGATCACTTTTAATGACAAAATAAAAGTTTTATTAAAGTTAAAATATGTTTTGATTCAGCCAAAAATAAGCCTTCAGCTGCAAATAGCTACAAATACCTTCTTCTTTATCATCCATCACCATGTGAAATAAAACAAAATCCACACTATTGGGGAAAATTAAATTTCCTCGTGAACGAAATATACACTGCATATATGCTTTGAGAGATCATGCTCACAAAATGAGTTTACAAGTCATCTATCAAACGAAGTCTATATACAAGCTATTTGAGAAGATGTCAAAAGTAGAATAAATATTCATGAAATGCTGTGAAATGTTTCTCTATCCAATGAATGTAATATCAAAATTACATTTCATTGAACTAATAATTATAATTCAAAGAATATCTATTTATTCACTTCTCTTTGAAACGTTGTAATGCTTGTCGTGGTATATTTGAATTTTCCCTATACGAAAATAGTTAACTCCTGAAAAAGTTACGGCTTACTTAAGACTGAGATCTTGTAAATTACGAATGAGCAAGTTACGATTGAGATTTTGTGAATTTCACAGAATTTTCTGCCAAAATAATGTGACCTTAGTCCTTTAATCAAACTTATAATAAAACGTTTGTCTTCAGATTCATAAACACTCAGGATAAAATAGTTAAGTATAGAGTTTTTTATTAAAATTGCTACAATTAATTTATAAGAATATAATTAGTTGTCCTAAACTTTTTGTGCGTCGTCCATGAAACTTGAGGTGGTTGCTCAAAATTTAATACAAATTAGTACTTTTTATTGAAAACGCAAGTTATTAAGGCTCTTGGTTCCAAGACTCTTATCTTTGAAAAATTATCTAAATTGTTATATTGAATGATAATCTCAACCAGATTTGTTATTTCAATATTTTACAATAAAAATGTGTTAATATTTTATTAGTTTATGAAAAAATATATAACAAAAAATATATATATGTGTGTGTATGTTTTAATACATAAAAATTTTGTTTACTTAAAAATGGAAAAATAAATTATTTAATTTAATTTAATGTGTAAACGTTTTCAAAATATTTAAGCAATACAAAAAATAGAGGAAACATTCACTGTCAGGAATATGCTAAAATAACGAATCATTTAGAAGTATATGTGGAGCAAATATATTCAAGAATCAGTAACTTTTATCAACACGATGAAATATGACTCAAACAAGAATGATAATAGTTTAGGGCAACAGCATTCTTAAATATACATTATTTTCTATCTAAGATTTTTTGAAAAATTATAATATTTCTTTCTACAAAACTACAGCGAGGCAAAACAGCGGAATACTATTTACAGTTTCCTGAGCATCTTCACTTGGAACAGATGATTAAACAGAGCCAAAGAACCAACGCCAACTACATGGCTAACCATGCCAACCGAATGAAAGCTGCTTCCCCAAAAAGAAGTGAGTCTAATTTTGTCTTTCTTGTCAGCTATTCTTTCGGATTTAAAATTTATTTTTTTCAATTACAGTTTTGTTAAATGTTTATTATATATAAAATTCAAATATCTCGATAATATATTATACTAAAAACCAAGTACCTTGCTAAAAATCGATTCAAACCCAATCTTTCTAATCGATTCTTTTGACTCCTCTTTTAAAGTAAATATTAAATGCCGCTATCTAAAGTTTATATGAGAATAGGTTTATGGGAAAAACATAGCTTTAGTTAAAGATGATATTTAATGACTTATTAACATCTAATAAAAATAACTTTAATTTCATTTTCATTGACTTTTATCTCATCACGTTTTAATTCCCATAATGTTTGTATTTAAAATCATTAAAATTTATAAATGATCATAATATTTACTGTCTCAGTAATGTTTCACATTTACCATCAAACTTCTGGAATTTTCATGATATTATTAATTACGTGATAAGTTTAAAATTATAATTACCGAGAAATAAATTCACGTGGTTGTAATTTAGCAAATAAAGTACTGTATATTTTCTTTTTCAAATAAATAAATGCTTTTGAAAAATATAATGGCATGTGTTCATCAGAGACAACAATATTTATTACATACAAAAGTTAAATGTATATAGACAAAACGTCTTAGATGGCTTGCAATTTGATAGTTTTTCCAATTTGACCATTTTGATGGATCAGACTACCAGTGGCTTAGAGATTATCATTTTAAAATAAGTGATATATTTGTAAAACTCTTGCATCATTTAATTCTGGTCAAGCAATTTTTAAATATCATTTATTATTTCACATATTATTTCAATAATTGTTTTAACAGTTTTATCCAAAGAAAGATATGAGTTATTAATTTTTGGTTATTTTTTTTCAATAAAGTTCTTCAAAAATTTTCATTCTTGTAAATGAAGCTCCTCCAGAAATTAGTTAATAAACTTATTTCCTGTATTTTTTTTTGAAAAAATTGTCTTAATTAGTTATCTGAATTTAAAATTTCTTGAATTGCTTAAATATTTTATTAAATTCAAAACTTCTTGAATAGTCCAAAGTGTTCCAAAGACAAAAAGCTGTTGACAATATTTGAGTTACAGTTTAATCTCATATTAATTGAAGTTTTAATATATTTTTACACTTAGACATCACAATAATGCTTTCCTTTCCTTTTAGAATCACCTTATCCGGCACGAAAAGCCATTGCCCTGGATTTAAATGGAAATATACGTCCAACCAATGGAGAAGTGGTAAATAAATTAGCTAGAGAATATGCCCTTAAGTACTATGCATTTAATTTAGAAAATATATCGAATTTTAACTGTTTTTGACTATAGCTTTAGGGTGTAAAAAAATCTCTTATGCGGCACACATTGCAAAAATTTAATAAAATCAATGTATTAAAAAAGCTTAATATTAATGTACAGTAAAACCTCGAAGTTTGGTAAATTCTAGTATCTAACGGTAAAACTCAGCTATTACTAAAGTGGCTTGCAAAAAGTCTGAAGTTCAATTTAATAATTCCATTTCACTGTTTTACCTAGCCTTTGCCGTAAATCTTAGAATTACTAACTCCTTCTGGTAAAAACCCTAATAGGGATTATTTACGATATGATTTTCTATTCACAGATATATTATATACACAATGCATCCTAAAAAAGCTTAAAATACACTTTAATATTCTAATTTAAAATACAAAATGTAGAAATGATCAAAGTGAACTATAATTAAAGATTATGTCGATGGAAATATCTTACTATTGTTTTTCAGTATTTTTTTCAAAGGCTTGGTGAAAGATCGAAGTAGAATCATATTAAAACATACTTCTGTCTTTTACTCAGCCACTTTTGTTTTGGTGAAACTTTGACTTACCGGACTTCGGGTTTTTATAATGACATTAAAATTATGTAATAAAAAAATTCTGTGAAAAAGATTCATTTAAACTCTTGTTCTCCCTGTAAGAATACAATTCATATTGATAACTTAATCTCTTTTTTGCACTATGCGCATTGCAGTTTCTTTGAATACATTTTTGAAAAATCTGTTCATATGATTAAAAACATACTTCATAAATCAGTGAAGTTAGTTTTTGAAATTAATGCTTTTGGGAAACACTAATGTTATATAATAGAAAATTTCATAGAAATCATTTCATAAAATTAAAAAAATCTTCTGATTGTTCCTACATTTTGAGAACATGATATTTTGTATTGTTTATTTTACTTTTTGCAGTGTGAATAATTTATTTATTTAAATAAACCTTACTCTGAACAAACATACTAAAACTCATTAACAAATTAAATGATTTATAAGTTCATTTATAAATTAATAAATAAATTTAAATAATAAAAGTTCTATATCTTCTAAACTTTTATAAAAAAATCTAAAATTATTTATTTGAAAATAATGTAACGCTAAATAATAAGTTTCTAAGACTCTATTACCTTTATATACAATAATTAGCAAACTTTTTGAGACAATGTTTTCTGTCCTAAATTTTTCACCAACAAAAATTTTTAACGATTTTCAATGAGGTGAGTAACTATCATGCTATGCAGTGAGCAATTAATGATATTCAGGAAATCTGTTAGTTTAAAAAGTATCAAGCGTGAATTTGAAAAGTTGAGAGTAGAATTTTTAAGACGATCTGTTAAAATTTATTTAATAAATGACTTAAATTTATGTGTCACATTTTATTTATCTAATATCACATGGATATTGTCCATGTGTGACTAGAATAAAAGTATTTTATCCATAATGTGTAAATTCGAACGTTGTTTCTTTTAAATTGCATTTCCGTTTTTTTTTATTTATGTCCATACTACCTATAATCAAATGATATTGTTTTCGATGATTTTGTGCAAATATTCTAATTAATGCTCTGTAATCATTTTGTTCCAAAAATATCCAAGAATATGCTATATACAATAAATAAAGTACAAAATCTATTCTGTTGGGTTATTGTATTTGAAACTCACTTCCTTAATCCTTAAAGTATTAGAAATCCATTTTTTACGAGAAAATATTAATTGCTTTTATCTAAAATCAAAGCGTCAGTTTAAAAACAGTGAAAAATTACCAATCATGTTTTAAAAAATATTGAAAAATAGATTAAAATGTTTTATATTCTGTTATCGCCTGTAAGTTTAAATCAAATATCACCAGAAAATTCCAGAATCACTTGTTGATTTCAAAGAAAAGAAAAAATTGTGAAGATGTATCTTCCATAATCAGAAGCTTCAAGTAAAACGACTCAACATTAAAATGTATCAATTCGAAACGTTTCTGTTCACTCAAATAAGAATGCGTCTCAGATTTGAAATGGCGATGGTTTATGTTCAGTGCCAATTTGCCACTGAACATGAACTACAATTAGTCAATGAATAAGAGCATATAAAACGTTATTTGGATTTCGTTGGATTGTATAAATAAATTCCTGCAAGAAAAATTTCTACTGTGGTAGTAGTTGTAGTTGAGTAGTATTGTTTAGTAGTTTATACCAAGTATCAACTACTAAACAATATTACTCCTCTATTAGGAATATCTAAACATGAAAAGCAGGGAATCTGATCAGTAATAGTTGGGGAATTGTTCACCCATGAAAGCGTCATAATCTTTGTAAACACTGATAGGAATATTGAACAAAATATTCATAACAATACTGTAGAAGATCATATGCTGACTTTTTACAAAAAACTCTCATTGATGGGTCTTTCATCAAAATAATAGCTACAATCGCACCACTAAAATGGCGAAAATTGGTTTAAAATTGATAAAACGAAAAATTTGGACCTGAAATATCAATCATAAGACACTAAACATTTTTGAAAACATTAGTACACATCTATAGAACAGTCGTCATGTTTAAGTATTATTCAAAGCAAAATTTCTATCGAAATAGACGAAATTCCCTTTGTACGCCTTAGAAAAGTTAAACAATAAACTAGAGACTCTAAGACGACTAATTTCATTAACAATTTAAAAAGCGAATAGCCGTTGATAGTTACTTAAGCAATTTTGGGAATTTCCTTGTTATCATTAATTCTTGCATTGGTCTACTGCCTTTTGATGAGATTTTACAAGGGTATAAATTAACATTTCCTATTTCGTTCCCTAAGAAAATTTAATTTCATAAAAAAAATTAAGGCACACAAATGCATCGTCTTTAAATTTGATCGAGTTACTATGTTTGTTTGTTTTTAGAATATGATTAAAGTAAAATGTTATGAATAATATAAAATTCTTAGAATTTTTAAAAGAGAAATATTACCTATTGATGTTTTTTTCACGTGGAAAAGAGTATCCTTATTAATAAAACAAAATTTTGCAAAAGAATAGTACTTTTTTACCTTTATAGAAAACAATTTTTCATTTAAACTTTAATTTATATGAAAAATTTTCTAATTCTTTACTTCAATTTTCTAGAGTACTGAAACAGATGAATCAGAGCCGCAAAAGCCACTTCCTCTCAAAATGCCGAAGAAGACACTTTTTCGGAGTCAACCACTCCTGCCACCACCGAAATTGAAAAGTAATTATTCGCTTCCATTTAAATTATCTTGATCATATCATACTTTCTTTATACTGAATTTATTTATTAATAAATCAAATGTCAAGCTAAATTTGAACGGTTGATAATCTAGATATCAGCATTAATTTGGAAAGTCGACTTTCACACCACAAGAGTTTACCATTGTTTAATGTTTGTAATGGTTTGGAATTCACTTTAAAATTATAAATCCCGTTAAATTAGCTAACATATGCAAAATGTGACGTTAAAGATATAAACAATTTAATAATTCATATGTTTCTTTATTTGGCACTCCATTTTTGACTTAATTAAATAAATAAATATTAAAGTAATATTAGTTTGGGGAAAAAGAAATCCATTATTTTTACGTGAGCTTTATGTTACTTCTTTTGGATTCACTTTGTGAAAAGGTTTAAAACAGCTTTCATATAGATTTTTAGGTTTTACGCGGTACGACTGTTGACATGCGGTTAACTTCGATCATTTTTGATATTTTATAGACATTTTCGACGGTGCTGTATCCACATGCGAGGTGCATCTCTAACATCAAATATACCCGAACGGAATCGACGAAACAAAAATTGTACGTAACTGGTTGTTACAGTCTTATATAGGACGATAAACACCTTTCACAGTTTTAGCCACCCGGCTATCTTTTTCACCGTTACAAGAGAAAAACGAAAATGTATCGAATTTTCTGTTTGTTGTCTTCCATTTTTTAAAACCTTGTACTCGTAACTGAATTAATCAAACAAAAAACCGCAAGAGGATATTTTAGTGTCAAATGTCACCTTTCCAACGAGCATAAATCTGAAATTGTTTGATAGATACCTCACGAGATATCAATCACTACAGACGTCTACCGAAAAAATAATGGATTACTTTTTCCCCAAATATTTATTTTATATATCTAATAATTTCTTTTATTTCTCTATTTCTTGAATCATTTAATAAAACAAAAAATTAGTACTACTTATAATGTTTGTAAAATATAAATTGTTACTCACATTATCAAGTAAGCTTAAAAGTTTTCTAAAACATACTGAATTAATTATATATATATA
>JAPDSC010049881.1:0-23397 GCA_026290005.1 Latrodectus geometricus | reverse complement strand
TTGAACTGAACTGAACTTCCTTAAATTTGTTAACAGATATTATATGGAATAGGAATTTCTGTATTTTACAAAAATATATTTGAAAATTACATATTAAAGAATTGTATTTTCAAAAAGTATAAAAAAATATATGAAATCGATACATCTCATATTGATAACACTGTTCAATATGGTACTCATCACTATCTGTTTGCACCAAAAAATATGAAATCATATGTTTAATAGAGGAATGTTATACTTTAAACATTGTTGTTAAGTTGAAATGAATAAAATAAACTGACATCTTGCGATTGAAATGGTTTTAATATTAGAAATTATATAATTTCATTCCATTGTTAAGAAATTTTGCGGCATAACTTTTACTGCAGAATAATCTTAAAGAAAACTTAGTGTATTCAGGTGCATTTTCAAGCTATTTATCAGTCGAAGTTTTTACAATTAAATTAATTGATGTCGTTTTTTATTGCCATTCTTTCATTATGTAGCCATCGACAATGAAATGATTTGCTATAAATACTATTTCTTGCATGGCTAGGTCTTTAGGAAACTAGATATAGTTCAAACGCTATAAATACTTACATTTTGATGATACCTTAGAACGCACTGAAGCAAGCTATTTGCTAATTCTATGCTATCATTATAACATCTCCATTGGGGATCTTTTTATAGAGATTAACTTGTTGTTCTAAAGTACCCATTTACTTGTATTTAAAGCAAAATCACAAGATGAAATTTTAAATATTTCTTACCAATTAATACGTGTCTCATTTAAGTCATACAATCATAATAAAGATAACTAGTGAAATATGTTATTCGAATGAATAAAAAGCATTATGGTGAAAAATAAACTTTATGACATTATACTCAAAATATATTTGATGCATGTTTTATTCAAAAATAAAAATTTAAATTTTTGCAAATTTTTATCCACATAATTTAATGAAATGCTTTAAATTTTTTTGCCTAGGACTAGAAATAAATTCTGCCAACATCAAGCGATGGATTCGTGAGGAAGATCTTGAGAAGTTGGAAGGAGCTGTTCTCGAAGGGTTTGGTGAGAAAGTTGCCCTCCAGAAAAGTGATAGTGAACAGTTGCAGCGCTATATCAACGATCAAGTACCTCTTCTTGTGAGGAAGATTGAGGCTATCCATATTGCCGTAACCAATGATGATATCTCAGAGCTTCAAAATCAGCTTAATGATACCGACCACATGGTCTTAGCGAAAGACCACTTTGGCATGGCTCCCATACATCGTGCCGTACTCATGAACAAGCCGGAGACATTGGCCTTCCTCTTAGAAAGGTAAGAAGTAATACATTTACTTAAAATTCGTCATTATCATTAATTCATAAATTGCTCAGAACTAAGTAAGAATAAAATTCACCAGTTCCCAAATGTTAGTATTCGGAAATTTTCTGGCAAGCCTTTATTATTTGAGTGATGATAAAGGATGTTTAAATAGTGTTGATGAGTGTCGAAAAATAAAATCAAGATTGAAAACTACATGAATGACGCAATGTATGAATATGAAAAATCAAAATGTCATTTATATTTAGAAGGTGTCTAGAGCAAGTTTTATTTTGAGATGCCAACTTTTAATTGAAAATCATTGTTAATGATTGTTTTTTATCTGAATTTTTTTCCGTAATGTGCGATTAAAAAAAGTGATTGGAAAAAATCAATACATTCATATTATTGACAAGATGTCAATAAAATGACTCAGTAAATCTGAAAACTAAAATTGGATGATTGAAAAGTTTACAGCAGCACAAAAACGATAAATTCAATAGCTAATCCACAAAAATTATATCATTTTTAATATTGTATACGAACCTAGTCATACGCACTTATTCAGCAAGTGATACAATACTTATATACAAAACTGAGAAATCTGCTTTTAAAACTTAAGTGAATGAAACATTTTGAAGACTTAAATTTATCTTTCCTTACAATATATCATTCTATTAAAAATCTAAATTTACCTTTCACTTATGAGTCGTTGAGAAATTCAAAATTTATTGGTGCATTTTTAAAAAAATTATATTAACTATACTGCATTTGAGTACTAACAAGTAGTTAATAAAAGTATTTTAAATAAATAGTAACTACCGTATTAAAATTGGTATAAAGAACATGAGCGCTCATAAATATTAAGTATTGATATATTATTCAAACTTTTCAGGAAATCAAATTATATGTTGTCACATCTTAGCATTTTACAATAAAGTATTAAAATTGATCTACATTTATCTGAAAAGAAATACGTAAGTTTTCATTGACCTCGGTACTTGGCCAAGGTTAAAAACTACGAAGCACAGTTTAACTTTGTTAACTGCTTTATTTATTAGAAAAATAACGCAGAAAATCTCCTTGCAGTAATCTAATTTAACCTAATCTTTTCAGAGATGCAATTTAAATATCTACAAAAAGTATTAAAATTGTTTTTAATATTGCTTAGAGCGAATTAATTTGCTTTTTATCAGCCTGAAGTATAGATTACACACTCATTTTAAGTAAAACCTAAAGTTTCGTTTGAATTAAAATGTAAATTTTCTAGAAATTTATGTTTTCAATTTAGAGAGATTTCTTTTTTTTAAAAAAATAAAGAAAAATTCTTATCAGATTTTGTAATTGAACAAGGGTTATTTATAGTTTTTTAATTATGAACAAAAATAAATGTGATTTAAATATTTATATGTTATATATTCAGAGTAATTATTAATTGTGCATAATATTTAACAGTCAAATATTAGTGATGATTAAAGTTGAGATTCTACAAATTTTCTATCAATAAATTGACTTACAATAGTGTTCTTTACTGAATACTACTGCAGGATATTCAATTTATTATGTGATTAATGTTTTTTAATCTATGATATTCACAACTTTAATTTTTATGATAGTCATATCACCATTATATTTTTCATTCCTTTACATTTGGGCCGCAGCGTGTCCTTACTTGGACTTTGCGCCATTAAAACCAACCAACCAACCTTTACATTTGGAATCAGCTAATTTGATCGCAATTCATTTAACTAAGAATAAAGAAACATCTATGCGCACACAAAATGACTAAATTATGTATTGTTTTTTATTTATTTAGACAAAAAAATATACATATTGTAGAATATTGAAATGCAAAAAAATTAATACATTTTATTCTGAAAAAAAGGATGCAATTTTATTTTTGGAAAATGATTTTTAGTGCTTTAAAGATGCATAAGGTCTGAGTCAGCTTTTTTATGGTAATATAGTTGACATCAAAACATTCAATACCTCTATAACTTTGTTTCTAAAGATATATTTAATGTTTTTCAGTTCATTAGATATAATTTGGATGCAAGGAAACAAGTAATTGTAGCTATAAATCATTTAAATGTTTAACTTAATACGATACAGAAAAATATTTAAACTTATTCCAATATGAAAAAAGTAGCTAGATGCGGAAATCTAGCTAATTTTTAATACATGAAAAAAAAAATAAAACTGAAAAGGAATTTTGCGAGCCTTCAGACATTTTTTGGCAAGAAACTCATCAAATATTTCTATTCACACATTTTTAAAATCATCACAACATTTTTAAAGCCCAACAGTATCATGTATGTGGGGGTAAAGCATAATTTCTGATAGACGTAGAGGAAAAAATTGCAGCACAACATCTAATTACCTTTGTTGATTCTTGCTGGATTTGAATTTGGAACATACTACTTATGAATGTAATCATATTATTTAGCCAAAAAATACATTTTAACTTTTATTATATCTTATTTGATAAATTGCAAAGATTTTCAGAATTTTCAGTTTTTTGAAGTCTCCAATGCGTATTATTCTCGTGTAATTCGTATCAGTTATGAACTATTTATCATTCACATTCTGAAAACTTAAAAACTACTAAATCATTTACTATTGTTTATGACATTAAAAGCAAAACTTGTTCTCGAATAATTTATCAAGGTCTAATTCAAATATTTTTCGAATTTTCATCAATCTTATTATCTAATATGAATGTAATATAACCAAATTTATGTTTCTCATTAAACTTTTAAGATTTCAAGAGTTCTTTTTTAGAATCAAAAATTACTGAAATTTCTCGATACTATACAAATATAAAGAATAATTTCGTAATATATTATTTTATTGTATTTTTGAAACCTCTTTAAAAAGATACTTTATTATCTTTATTGAATAATCATAAAATTTATCAATTTTCAGTTACAATTAATATTGTCAAATTCATGGCACTAAATATATTTATAACTACAAAAATAATACGAGTTATTGCAATTATTTTGCTAATGTAAACACGCAACTCTCTAAAGGAATATTAAAAACAAACTTTTAATGGTACTTACATATTACTATCTTTTTTCCCAAAAAATTACTTCTTCAGAATACACAAATTTTAATAATTTTTTAAAAAATGTTAATGGGAAGGGAAAGCAAAATAGTTAATTTCTAACAAATATAAAAAAATTTTATTTGCAATTTATGAGTTGCCAAATCAAATCACTAAAAGATATAAATTTTTTCGCTGATATGGTCAAAGCGATAATATGTAAGTACCATTTTAATAACTTTACTATCTTTGTAGTATGGTTTACACTTGATAAAAAAAATCACATGGCTTGAAAATTTTTTCCACTGTGTTTTAAATAGATAGAAAATATTACGCCGAAAAGTTATGATATTGTAGAAATGAATATGTTTGTGTACACACAATAATGACAAATTATTTTTATTTTTTTTTCTTTTTATTATGGAGTCAGTATACAAATATGATTTAGATTTTTTAAATGACTGTAATTGGTAATCAGTTAATGTATTCATTATTAGAAAGCATTCTGTTAAATTTACTTGAAACTGCAATCTTCTGTGCTTCAAAGTTAAATCCTAAGGTGAACGGCAATAATGTTATTAAACAGGTATTAAAATTTGAAATTCATTTTTTCCCCCACAATTTTACTTTTATTTTCCACCGATGACCTTGGTGATCTGCTACTTTTCGATGTTTTAGTAGCTGTGCATTTCCCCGACGTTTCTGCAGACAATTTGAACACATAAATTCTTCTTAGCACCGATGTTTTTGGTGAATTGCTACCTTTAGATGTTGAAGTAGCTTAAACTTTCCTTATCTTTTTTGGAGGCATTTCAACTTCAGCCAACTTCCCCACCGATGGCCTTGGGGGTTTATCCGGGTACCTCCTTCTTTTGAGGCCCGTCTTCCCTGATGTTAAATCAGTTTGGACAAATACGTCCTTCAAATATACGCGCGAGACCACGCCAACATCACACTTATACTCGCTGCTAGATATACATGCAGCAAAAAACAACCTTAACTTTCTAAACCACATTATAACTTCAATGGCAATTTCTAACAAGTTTGTAAAACGTAGTTAAGTGCTCCAAGTCTTAGCTTAGAATGACAATAAAATTATTTTAACAATAATTTAATATATTGTTTCCCAGACACAAACAATGGAAAATTTTATAAATATTAAATCAACAATGGGGAATTATACAAATATTAATTCAACAATGAGTCAACAATGAGCTAATAAAATATTTCTTACAACAGAGTTCAAGTTCATTTATTATTGGCAGTATAACAAAAGATATATATATTTTAATTTATTTAACTATATACATACATCCACACATACATACATACATACATACACACACATATATATATCTATTAAGAGGAGAAATTTAAAATCATTGGACACATAAGATTTTTTTCGAAATTTTAATTTCTCTCAGAAATTTTGCCACTACTTTTCAGAGTTCTTAACTAGTTGGAATTTAATTTAGAAGATATAATTAGAAGATATATTAGATTATAATTAGAAGAAAAATCAATAAAGAAATTTTGAAAGAAATGTATATAAACAGAGTTTGGAGATTTTGTATAAAATTTTAATCCTATAAAATATATCTGGTATCACAGCGTAGCATTAAGATCAAAATACTTTCACAATAGATGCAAACATATTTGTTCAAGTCCATATAGTATGATTACATATATAGTTAAGACTATGATTAATTCACAACTTTCTTCGTTACATTACTTTAATTTTCTAAGTATACATAGCGTTAATGTATCTGTTTTATCAATTTTTAATTGTTCCTTTTATCTTTATATCTTCTTTTTAATACATAAAAAGGGCAAATTGAAAAAAACGTGCATTTAAGTTAAACTTCAAAAACAAAGCAGTGGAACCTATAATTGCATTATATTAGCATGTAGGTGTCTGATTTTAATGTAAAAGAAAAATTCACGTCAAATCATCGAAAAATAAATAAACAGCTTCCTTTATCTAAATATTTATTCAATGAAACAAACTCAAATTTGTTTCAATATTGAAATAAATTATCTTTACCTTAAATAAGAAGTAAATATATCAAAGAAGGACTTTAGTCAAAGAATAAAAAGATCCAAACAAAATGGTGAATTACCAATTGTTGTTTCAATATGAGTTCCGTTTAGCCTAAGCATTAAGAAATATCGACATTTAGAATTAGAATTTTTTTTAGTTCAGAACTATAAATATATTGTGCAACTACGTTCATTAATTTAATAATTTACTAATCTCATATTTTATTATAACTTTTTGATTAGATTTGATTAGGCTATAGCATGTAATTTATCAAGAGTCCTTTTTAAAATCCATAGCAGTTTATCTTCCTAGATTATTTTTCATGTATAAACTGTGAATTTATATAATTTTAGTTAGAAAATCTGGAAAATGTCCCATTGATCGGATTCTTTGGATAGAATATCTTAAAAATTCAGATTCTGCTGTTTTTGAACAAGAGATTTGGCTTATCACTTTAATGTCATTTTTGAATTAAATTACTAATTTAATCACTCAATCTTGAAGATGAAATTACACAGAGAACCGTTGAACTGAAGGCAGATCACTGCCCATTTAAATTCTACCTTACCTATTTAGAAAAAAAGGAGTTGGGTGTTGCATTTCTCTTTTTTTGTTTGAAACATATCTCGTAATGAAAACTTGGAAAATTTCCAAATTTATTCTTTTGAAACAAACTTAAAATCAACTCTCTATCAATGAAAATATTCGCTTAAAAACAAAGCTATAATTAGTTAACTGTACTTTTACTACAGCTTTCAGACTACATACAATGAGGTGTCAGTACAGCGACAGTCATGTCTGACAAATAAATTTTTCTAACGGAAATTATGCATCTTTTTCTCAAAAACAAACTTAATATCCAATTTCTGTTAGTTGGAGCAGCTAGAAGGTATTGAACTTGGAACTATTCATATCAGAGAATGTTATCCTAAAATTAGCTTACAGATAATCTACTATTAACAGTTTTATCGTCATGTTCCTTAAACCCCTTTGAGCCCTTTTGTGAAACTCACAATATAGGCTTGAGTTTTGTATCAAATAGTGCAAAATTTTATATTTCGCTTTCTGCAAATCTAAAACTATTTCCTCATATGCATTGCTGATACGATTAAAAAAGCGGTTAAGTTTTTCTTTTATTATTTAACAAAAAAAAGGATTAAATTTTCAAATATTTCTCTGAAAGACATGGTCTTTCTTATTCATCGTTAGCTTCAAATTTTCCTTATCGCCGTGACATTACCGTGATATTTCTAAGACCATACATCATTTGAATCTTTGAAAAGAAAGACATCAGGATATTTATATTTAAGGAAGACAGAAAATTTACCTCTAAAAGGAGAAAAATAATGAATGATTATAAATGAAACATCTCTAACAATTTTTTTTTAAAAATATTATCATTTTCATACCAACTATTCGCAAATGGACTTGATATTTGTTTAATTTGTATACCAAGTAAATCATTAGTGACGTTTCTTTACATTAGGATAAATTATTATTAATCTTTCACTATGCAAATTTTTTTTGGGCTTAGACAATCTCTAATTGGTTTAAGATTTGGGATTTTATTTTTCTTGCTCCAACTACTAACGCAAGATGTGGAAAAGATCAATACCGGATAAGCAATCGTAGAACATATCCTTTCTCTTAATTATTATAAAAAATATAAGTGGCTATATTAAGTGTCAACTTCGAAAATGAACAATAATGTGGCACATGTTATTAATTATTGTGTGTCTGGTATTGATAAAAGTTAACTCGGTAAATTATTTTTATCCTACCCAAAATTATATCCTGTAATTACTTTGAATTTTAATATATAATTAGCAGACTTATTAAAGCCTCTACATGTCCCTAGCCTTAATTCCACTAAATGAAATTTTTCTTTTTTTTACAGTTTTCAATTAATCTAAAGCATTTTTAAAATGTATTTTCTTATCATTACATTTAATAATTAATCCAAATAAATATTTTCATTCTGAATTTATTAGATATGTTTTAATTAGCATAATCAAATAAAAGAATACGATTGCTTGATTTTCAAATTACTTTTACAGATTATAAAACCTTAAACAGTTATACTTGTACTAAATGTATATAAGTCAGAAAGTAAACCATTACAAAAATGTGGGCTTTGTACTGACGAAGTCAGTCTCACAACTTTAGTAATATATCAAAACTCTACAATGAAATATAGCAAATTGTATGAAACACACGAGTCTCTATTCATAAATGACACATATTGATTCATTGACGTAAATGAACTCCCTTTATATTTTAAGAATTTTTACTTCGGGATATTAAAATACTCACATTTAGTTTTAATAATCTTCTGTGTTACTTTCATCACACCCATAATTATTCGATGTCAGTCACTATAAAAAGCTCAACTCTTTTATCAATATTAATGGAACGTACTTTCACTTCATTTTCCTCAGTTTGTTTCTTAAAAAATCCCCCCCCCCCCCAAAGAAAATGGGTATAATGGTACCTATTGCTGTTAAAATAATACAATTCAAATTTTATTCGGTAAAATTTTAAAACAAGTTTAAGCGCTTATATAAAAGCTCGCTTCGTAAATAGCTGAATAATTAATTTAACATATTTTTAACATATAATGAATAACAAAGAGATATTTTTGGATTGCTGTAAGTTTCATTACAAACCTCAAGCTTTCCCTCTTGACGTCACTAACTACGTTTATTATATGTAGATAGAAAATATTTACAACAATAGCTTCCAAAATTTATATATAACTTTCAAAAGCAGCTTTTACTCAAAATAAAGCCTCCCAACCTGTCTAATGGTTGGCGTACCTGACTACAGATGGGTGGGACCTCAATTCGAATCCTGGCTCGGGTATGGATGCGCTTTCTCTCTTACTTTCTTGTCTTTGTCCTTTCTTTGTGTGTGTGTGTGTGAATGGTTGCCTACCCTATAAACGGGTAACTATGACATGTGTGTACTGAGGAAGTCGGACTCCACACCAAATATGGTTCAGATGGAAAAGTGGAGCAGCGAACCCCTTATTGCCAGCCTGGCTGACACACGACAACAACAACAACTCAAAATAAATGTTTACAAAACCCAGATGGGTCCTTTATATTAGCAACAACTGAACACTTTATTAGCAGAAAAACTATGTTTTATATTTTTAAGTAATTTTCTTTCATATATGGGTAGATATGTTAACCGAGATGTCAACCGCTTAATTAGCGCTCTGTCCTTTGTTTTCACAGTTCCTTGTTCGAAATTTTGGGACACGGATGTTCGTTGTGATTTGAAATCCATTTTAAACTGTGGGTCTCTTTTTAATTAGCCCACATGAGACTCTCATCAAATATTTCGCTATTCAATTTTTTTCAAGTATAAATTAAAATTTTTAAATTTAAAGGAATATTATATTCAGCTTTTTATTAATATAGAAAAAACTATTATGTTATGCTATTCAATGAATGCTATTTTAAATTAAATAGCTATAATTATGCATTTAAGTCTCACAATGGTCTAGCGTTAGAATCACACAGTGTCTGATGGAAGAACTCAGAATTGAATTAAACCACTGACATTTCAAAGCATAAACTGTTTTTCTTTCCTTTTTTTTCAATTTGTTAAAATCTTACATAAGGCATCGTAGGTAGTTTTCCCTGTTGTTTCTCTAGTATTATATGAATTATTTACATGTACTAGAAAAATGTCTCTTTGGAATTCTCTCTGGAATTCTGTCTCTTAAAAATTGCTTAAAAATATTTTTTGTAATTAAGAACTCAATTACACTTTAATAATCCTTTGACATTAACCAAGAAATGGAAATTATTTTATAGATTTTCAGAAAATGCAAAATTTTAGATTCTAGGAGGATATTTCAATGAATGTAAGCTTACTTTGCTCAGATTTACTACATGGTCGCTATCGGCACGATTTTCCTAAGTTAGAGATAAATAACATTTTCTGGCAAGCAAACCAATTCTGATAAATTACAGATGAGGGATTCCGAGCAATGAAAAATTGGAGATTCTGACAAAATGGAAACAGACCAATAAAAAATGGAATATTCTGTTTATTTTCAGACCTCATTTGTGCACATTGGCGAACCTGGGAAAATGTTTGGCAATTTTTAAAAAAGTCGCCAATAGTGACCGTAAAGTAAATTTTTACCGCTCATTTATGTTTCCCATTGGAGGTAAAACCCGGAAAGACACGCAAGCATCTGCATTTGTTTCATAACTATATTTTTTGTGGAACAAAATTTATTTTTAACGCATGGTTAAACCACGAAAAATAAGTATTATGTTTATTGGTTGCATATAAATCTGCCAGGAAGAATATTTCAAAACTTTCCAGGATTTCTTTTTAAAATTTAGAATATTATCAACACATTTTCGTAAATATTCAGCTGAGGAAAAATTCGCTGTTAATATTTACAAAATGATCATAATAGTTTTGATGTCTATCATTTATGTGGGGGTAAATCAAAATGTCTGATAGGCTAGAGCAAAAAATAGGAACACAACACCTACTTTTGTTGATCCTTGCTGGAATAAAATTTGGAACATTCTACTTAGGAGTATAATCATAATATTTAGCCAAAAAATACATTTTAATTTTTCTTTTATCTTATTTTATAAATTGCAAAAACTTCGTTGAAGTTCGCAATGTATGTTATTTTCGTGTAGTTTATATCAGATATGTAATAATAATAAGATAAATTTATGTTCATCATTAGATTATTAAGATTTTAAGAAATCTTTTTTAGAATTAACAATTATTGAAATTTCTCGAAACTATACAAATATAAAAAATAATTTCATTCTATATGATCCAAATGTATTTTTGAAAACTCTTTAAAAGGAAATTTTTGTGTTTATCAAATAATAAAATTTATTGATCAATTTTCACACGCATGATTAATAATGTCAAGTTTTTCACTATATAAATTTATAACTACAAAAATTATACGAGTTATTGCAATTATTTTACGAAAGAAAACACGTAAATCTTTAAAAGTATATTGAAAACAAACTTTTAATGGTACTTACATTTTACTATCTTTTTTTCCATAAAAGTATTTCTTCGGAATACACAAATTTTAATCATTTTTTTCAAAATGTTAATGGGAAAGGAAAGCAAAATAGTTAAGCTATATCTTTATTCTAACAAATATATAAAAATTTTATTTGCAATTTATGAGTTGCCAAATCAAATCACTTAAAGATATAAATTTTTTCTCTGATATGGTAACTACCATAATATGTAAGTACCATTTTAATAACTGTAATATCTGTGAAGTATGTTTTGCACTTGATAAAAAAAATTATATAGCTTAAAAAATTTTCCCACCGTGTTTGACTTAGTTAGAAAATACTATGACGAAAATTCAAAATGTTGTCAAAAATGAATGTGTTTGTGTACAACAATAATGACAAATTATTTTATTTTTTTTATTTTTATTATTGAGTCAGTATACAAATATGATTTCGATTTTGGAAATGGCTGTTATTGGTAATCAGTTAATGTATTCACTATTAGTAAGCATTTTGTTAAATTTACTTGAAACTGCAATCTTCTGTGCTTCAAAGTTAAATAATAAGCTGAACGGCAATAATGTTATCAAACAGGTATTAAGATTTAAAATTCTTTTCAATTTTTTTTTTTTTTTTTTTTTTGCGAGATTTCAACAATTTCACTCTCAGTTTCCACCGATAACGTTGGTGATTTGATACTTTTTGATGTTTTTGTAGTTGATAATCTCCACTTCATCTCTGGAGACAGTTTTGACATAACAATTTTGTTCCGCACCGATGGCCTTGGTGAACTGCTACCTTAAGATGTTTCAGTAGCTTAAAATTTCCTCATTTTTTTCGGAGGCATTTCTACTTCAGCCTCTTTGCCCACCGATGGCCTTGGTGGTTTATCCGGGCATCTTTTTCTCTTAGTGCCTCTTTTACCTGATGTTAAATCAGTTTGGACTATTGCATCCTTCACATTAACATGCGAGACTTCGCCAACATCTCGCTTACACTCACTGCTAGATATACAAGCAGTAAACCACTTCCTTAAATTCTTAAGCCACATCTTAACACTCAAAAACAGTTTTTTACGAAGACTTTCTGAAAACAATGTTTAGCTCTCCAAGTTTTAACTCAGAATGATTATAAAAACGGAAACACAATGCTTGAAAATATTGTTGCAAAAGTAAACAATTAAAACTAAAAATATTAATTCAGTAACAATGAATCAATAATAAAATTCCTACAACAATGCACACATTTTGTCATTGTTGAAAATCATAACAATTATATTCTCTCTTCCTATCTCAATCATAATTAAAAACATTTCTTCAATAGTTTATGTAAATATATATCCATGGTATTTGTCCCTGGCAGTTGAAAAAATTTGGAATAAACATTTTTCATATTACAAAAGCCAGTATACATGGAAGCAGTTTTTTTATTGAGTCAAATTCATAAGATTTTTTTTTTTATCTAGAAACGGAAAAGTAGAACCTTAAACACTTTAACATAACTGAGTAGTGTTTTAATAAGTTTGAGATATTCAATGTGAATATAAATTTTTTAAGCCTTTCTTTTTGTTTCATTATTTTCATTTTACAAGATATTAACTATCAAACTTTTCTTTTTTTCTTTACAAAGAAATGTATCAATTTTAAGGACTATTTTAATATTAAACGACAAACTTGTAATATAAGGAGATAAAGATAACAAACTTGTAATATAAAAATACAAGGAGAGGTGAAAAAATTTAAAAAAATTATTTTCGAGCTTAATTATGCAAATTAAATAAAATATAGTAATACAAGTGAAATTTCATGAACATAACTTTTAAATTTAAAAACTGTAACAGCATAATATATTAAACTGAACTCAGACATTGAAACTTTACTAATAAAATATATACACTTATAACTTCATAAAACAAACTGGCCTATATTCCATGGTAAAGATTTGTATATTCCTAGATCGTAATTAATCAAGATAGAAAAATTCAAAATCAGTATTTTTATTACTGTAACAACACTACCAAAGGCATAACATGCTTTAATAAAATAGGATCCTATTTTATGATAAGTTAAATTCAATAAATAAGATTTATATGAACTATAACAAATTAAATTTAGACAAAAAATTAATGTGAGGATAAAACTTTTAGAGGAAAGAATTGGAGTCACCACCACATGTTCTTTTCTGTGTTTTTAAGCAGGAATTATAGTTATCATAACTATAATTCCTCTTTAAAAACACAGATAAGAACATGACATCTAAACCATGTGTGTGTAATTGTAGTCTTACTTATTTTAGTAGAAGAATGACAAAAAACATAATTTAATATCAAAAATTGGTATTTTTGAAAAACATTTGATTTGCAGTTATGCTTTATATACTTGGTTGTAGTTGGTTTGTCACTAAATGGTCATTTTTGGCATATCGGGGATAATTAAACATGGCATACTACTTAAACTGGACACTTAAGGGAACTACTTTGATATACCCCCCCAAATCGGAAATTTGGCGACTTTTTTTCCCTCACCAACAATTATACCTGTTTTTGGTGCCTTTTTTACTCGCCAAGATGGATTTTCGCTAAATACAAATACATAAAAATCTTTTAATAAAACTCAGAAAATGGTACAAATACAAGAAAATACTAAATTTGACAACAGCAAAAACCTAAAATCTGAAAAAACCAAAATTGGTTACACCAAAATAAGAAACAGCAACCCTAAAAAGTCCGTAGGGAGTGCCAGATTTGGCGCGCAATTTTTTTTTTGGGGGGGGGGTATATCAAAGTTGTTCCTACTTAAGTACACTGCACATATCCAAACGCATAGTGGGACTTGAAATTTTGAACTGCTTAAACCTATGCCTAAAATATTAACCATTTGGTTTCTTAATGACAGTGCTTGATTATATTTAAATACTTTTAAAGAAAATACGATTGTTACTATGCATAATGCTTTTGAAATTCATTTTGTATCCCAATGCAAAATGTACACTTCATTTTCCGGGAACGTTTCTAGCCACAGTACTTTATTCTTCTTGGCTTCCTCTCCTGTACATCCAGGGTCGGAAGTCTGAATTCAAGTTAAGTAAAAGAGCACATGAATTGACAAAAAGTGGCAAGTCCAGTTAAGATGAAACGATGATGCAAAAAATATTGTTTACGTATAAGCAAAGTTGCAAGTAAAGAAAATATAAATGTACACCAAAAAAATATATATTCACCTCATTCTAATATTGGCTAAAAAAATAATTTGTATAGAAATAAAGGTAGTAGCATTCATTTTTCATAACTTATTACGTTGCACTTAACTAATTTGTTTTAATTATTAATTCAAACAAACTTGCGGTTCCACTTTTTGTGACATAAAATCATCTCTTGTTAACGAGATCTAATGAATTGAAAAGGTTAATGATTATTCCAAAGAAAACAATGAATACCCATTTCCTTAATGAAGATTGAACTTATGAATCGAAGATTAGAGCCATAACACTATACGACAGCCTTCTAGAACCCAATGCATTGGAAGGAAACTTCCTTAATATCATCAGGATATATTATTGTGGAAATAATGATTAAAATTAAAGTTGCAGTCAAATCAAGCATAAAATACGGTCAAATGATATTGTGATTATTAGTGTCCTTAATTTTTTTTATTTTGTTGTAGATCAATCAGCCCTTAACAGAGTACTTTATTGTATTACTGACTTAAATATTAAGTTTAGAGTTTTTTCAGTTAATATGAAACATTAGTAGCATATCAGAAGTTTTTTATCAATCAATTCTCACACACCATCGTAAGCGACGTTCGTTTCTTGCATCAAAGAAAAGTTGTGTATTATAACATCCACCTCGTGTATTTCATTTGTCGAATGGTGTGATTAATCTTATTATGGTTGACTCAATGTAATATGTTTTAACGATATTATTTTAATAATAATTGATTAATATTTCTTTTTTAAATAATGAGCGTCGTTTTTAATAAAACAAAGAATTGAAATTTATTTAAACTTTATATTACTCAGAATTTAAGATATGATTTATTTTTATACAGTATGTAGATTTGTATTTCTCTAGTGTTCAGGAACTATTTTCAGATAACCTAATTTTAAATAATTATAAATTTTGAAAAATTCTGCATTAAGTTCTAATGATGAATCAATGTGCTTGAAACAATTTTGATTCCCATTTCCCTTGACTTACCATGAGGTTTTGCACATTGTTTGAATAAAATTTGTACAATTTAATAACCAAAAATATCTCTACATTGGGTTTTCTGAAAATGTTTATCGCTTTGAATCCCGTCTTTAGGCCACGCATTAAACACTTTTTTAATTTTCCAGAATTTCTGCATCGAAGAGTCTATACCGCTAATGCTACGATATACGTGAATATTGTGTTGTTTAGAATTGCATGATGTAATTTTCCCAAAGACAACTAAACCAAAAATAGTTTCATTCGCTATTATTGACTAAGAGGGAGCTTTGATAAAAATACCAACAAATACATCTGAACAAAAATCTCTAAGTAATTCAAAGTCCACTGCGTACTTGTTTTTAATAGATAGTGAACCTTATTTATCACAACCATGAGATTACAGAAAATATTTTAAACAATATCTGCTCTCAAAACCAAGACTTTTTTGCTGTAAAAAATGGTGTTCTACCACTGAGTTACAGTGAACCATAACTTTGGTATGCTATCAGTTTAAAACAAGGCATTTTGTGCAAATGAGAGTCTGAAACATCTCTTATTTCTCCTTTTTCTAAGAGGAATTCTAACTTCAGCACCTTTCCTACCGATGGTCCTGTTGGTTCATTTTTCCTCCTTTTTCCCTTTGTTACCTTTTTTCCCTAATTTGAAACCATTTTGGATAAATATCACACACATATATGTCATACATTATCATTTCTTTTGCAATACCTAGTTCATATGCGATACATTATCCTTGGTTTTCTCTGCCTAATATAATACATACAGTAAATAGCTTCCAAAACTTACATATGACTATAAAAAGTATATTTTATTCAAAATGAATATTTACAAAATGACGATGAATTCTTTGTATTGGCAGCAAATGAATAGTTTAATGGCAGAAAAATTACTTTTTCTAATTTTAAGTAATTTTCTTTGAAACATGCTAAAATATTTTAAGCCGAGTTTTCAGCCGTGTGGTTAGACTTCAGGCCTAAGGCTCAACAATTTCTTGTTCGAATCCCTCGGTGGGACACGGATGCTTGTTGGGATTTGAAATCCATTTTAAACTGTAGGCCCTTTTCTAATCAGTTCATGTGTATATATAAAAACCATTGACGGAACAAACCAAACCAAGATACATTAAATGAAATTAATTCTTAATGCATGAAATAATTTTGCTAAAAACAAATTTTGCAGGCCTTCTGACATTTTTTTACAAGACTCTCATAAATATCTCTATCTAAACTTTTTAAAGTATAAAATAAATTTTTTAAATTCACAAGAATATTATAGTCAGTTTTTTATTGACGTAGAAAAACAATTAACATTATAAACGCTACTTTAAACTAAATAGTTAATTACACATTTTAGTGCCAAAATGGCCTAGCGTTAGAACCATTCAGTTTCTAATGGAAAGGACCCAGTATTGAATTAAACCACTGTCACAGAGCAACCAGTGTAAACTATTTTTTCTTTTTTTTTTCAATTTATTAAAATCTTTCATAAGCAATAGTAGGTAGTTTTCCATGTCGTTTCTCTTGTATTACATGAATTATTCGCACTGACGGCTGCATACTCTGTCTAGTGGTCAGCATTCCTGATTTCGGACAGGGAGGTCTGGGTTCGAATCCTGGCTCGGGCATGGATGTACTTACTCTCTCTCTTTCTTGTCTTTGTCCTTTCTTTGTGTGTGTGTGAATGGTTGCCTACCCTATAAACGGGTTCCTATGGCATGTGTGTACTGAGGAAGTCGGAGTCCACACCCAATTGCGGTTCAGCTGAAAGAGTGAAGAAGCGCACCCATACTTCTAGTCTGGCTGGCACTCGAGAAAAAAAAATTCTCACTGACTAGAAAAATGTTTTTTTGGAATTCAACATGCAATGAATGTCAAAAAGTGCTTAAAAACTTTTTTTGTGATTAAGAAATTCTTTGAATATTCCTTTGACGATAGCCAAGCAAAGGAAATTATTTTATAGATTTTTTAAAACATAGAATTTTAAATTCTAGGAGGACATTTCAACGATTGTAAGCTTATTTAAATTTTCCATGGGGGAGTAAAACCCAGAAAGACACGCTAATATCTGCACTAGTTTCATAACTACTTGTTTGAGGATGAAAATTTTATTTTTAACACATGGTTAGTTAATGAAAAATAGGTATTTTGTTTATTGTTGGCTTATATATCTGCCAGAAAAAATTCTTCGCAACTTTCTAGGATTTCTTTTTAAAATTTAGAATATTATCAACACATTTTCGTAAATATTCAGCTGAGGAAAATGTTGCTGTTAATATTTCCAAAATGATCATAACAGTTTTGATCTCTGAGACTATCATTTATGTGGGGGTAAAGTAAAATTACTGATAGACGTTGAGCAAAAAATAGGAACACAACATCTAATTCCCTTTGTTGATGATTGATGGAATCGAATTTAGAATATTCTACTTAGGAATATAATTATATTATTTAGCCAAAAAATACATTAACGTTTCTTCTATCTTATTTCATAAATTGCAAAAACTTCGTGGAAGTTCGCAATGTTTATTATTCTCGTGAAGTTCGTATCCGTTATGAACTACTCATTCACATTTTGAAAACTTAAAAATTAATAAATCATTTCCTATTGTAAATCTAATTAAAATCAAAATTTATTCTCGAATAATTTAATAAAGTCTAATTCATTTATTTTTCGAATTTTCATCAATCGTATTCTCTAATACACTGCGCAAAAGCAATTAAAGGATAGTGCGTTTTTATGTGGATCTTGTGGCTGGGAAATATTTTAGCTGATTGATACATGGTCGACAGACGTAGTAGGTTATATGAGAATAAATTACACATGTTTGTGTAATTTATTCTTGCAGAAAAAAATGCATTTTATTGCGTATTTATATACAAAAGGAGAAAAAAACTTAATTTGTGCATATGAGAAAAAAAAGAATAAGAAACGGTGGAATCAAAGAGGCTATTAATCACAAGTTGGAGTATTCTGTCCAACTCTTCCTGAAGAGCTCTATCGAAATCTTGAAGAGTTTGTTGGTGGCCAGCAACTTGTCTTCTTTGAGCGTCCAAAACAAGCTCTATTGGATTCATGTCAGGAGAAACGCTAGTCATTCCATTCGTACGATTCCTTATTCGAAAATCAAATCCTCCACCTGGTGAGCACGATGTGGACAGTAGTTATCGTCCGTATTAATGAAGTCATCTCCGATTGCTGCAGCGTAAAGGAGTACAATAGATCTGAGGATTTCATCCCTATATCAACGATCCGTCAGAAGTCCATCACGAATGATATAGAGGTCGGTGTGCCCCTCAATGGAGATGCCATTATACACCAACAAACCCTCCCCCCCACCCAAAAATCTTACACTTTCGTGCATGAACGTAGGATTATTCCTACTGCCACGGTCCCTTCAGATGAAAATACGCCTAATATCAGGATGAACAGAAAAACGGAACTCGTCAGAAAAAAGAACATTGCTTCATTCATCTCTCCTCCAGTTCACATGCTCTGTTGCTTACTCCCTGCGGTCGCGACGATGCCTTGATGTTAGTTTAAAACGTTCCATCAGTCGGCAAGCATACAGACCTACACCATAGTGCCGGTTTCGGACAGTCTGAGTTGAAACCGTGGTATCTTTAGCCGAGCGAAAGTGTTGTTGCAGAAGAGTAGCGTTGATATTTCAGTGTCTCCGAGCCGTTAACACTAAATAACCATCTTCATTGGGCCTGATTTTCGGCCTGCACTTCCAGTCTCCAAAAATTGATTCTAGATCCTGTAAATTACACTTAGTGACACTCAAATAGATTGCGCTACTTCAGCTTGAGTTTGGACCCCTTCTAACCTACCAACAACTCTTCAAGCTTCGGAGTCGCTTAAATGACTTCGCTGAGACATCGTACTCATCGAAACAAAACACTTACTGAATGCTGATCGTCCTTGTCTTCATTATCTTTTATTCAGTTGAAAGTCAAATTTCATTCACTTCCACTGAAACGACGTTTTTGACTTTTAAATCAAAATTATCATACTCCACAGTTTGAAAATCAGAAAAAATTGCAATTTTGATTCTTTTCTTCCATTTTTTGCAAAAAAAATTTCGTTTTTGTCTTTATTTTACATAAAACTTACAAAATCCTTTAATTGTTTTCAGCAGTGTATTAATGTAATGTAACCAAATTTATGTTCATCATTAGATTATTAAGATTTTAAGAGTTCTTTTTAGAATCAAAAATTACTGAAATTTCTCAAAACTATGCAAATATGAAAAATAATTTCATACTATATTATCCTATTTTATGTTTGAAACCTCTTTAAAAAGATATTTTATAATGTTTATTAAATAATCATAAAATGTATTGATCAATTTTCAATTATTATTAACATTGTCAATTTTATCACTATATATATTTATAACTACAGAAATAATACGAGTAATTGCAATTATGTTACTAAAGTAAACACGTAATACTCTAAAAACATATTAAAACTAAACTTTCAATGGAACTTACATATTACTACCTTTTTTCAATAAAAATATTTAGTCAGAATATACAAATTTTATGAATTATTTTTCAAAATTTTAATGGAAAGGGAAAAACGAATAGTTAAGTTATGTCTTCATTGTAACAAATTCATAAAAATTTCATTTATAATTTATAAGTTGCCAAATCAAATCACTAAACGACATAAATTTTTCCCAGATATTGTCAATACGATAATATGTAAGTACCATTCTAATATCTTTACTATCTGTGTAGTATGTTTTACACTTGATAAAAAAAGACTTAGTTAGAAAATACTATGACAAAAATTCATAATGTTGTGAAAAAAAAATGTGTTTGTGTACACACAATAATGACAAATTATTTTATTTTTTTTTTTCTATTTATTATGGAGTCAGTATGCAAAATGACTTTTACATTTTTGAAAAAGCTGTTGTTCGTAATCCGTTATTCTATTCAATATACAAAAGCATTCTGTTAAATTTACTTGAAACTGCAATCTTCTGTGCTTTAAAGGTAAATCCTAAGGTGAACGGCAATAATGGTATTAAACAGGTATTGAAATTTAAAATTCCATTTATTTATTTATTTTTATTTTATTTTATTTTATTTTTTTATTTTTCTCCGATGACTTTGGTAATCTGCACTTTTCGATGTTTTAGTAGCTATGAATTTCCCCGACATTTCTCCAGACAATTTGAACATAGAAATTTTACTTAGAACCGATGTTTTTGGTGAATTGCTACCTTTAGATGTTAAAGTAGCTTAAACTTTCCTCATCTTTTTTTGAGGCATTTCAACTTCAGCCAACTTTCCCACCGATGGCCTTGGTGGTTTATCCGGGTACCTCTTTCTTTTGAGGCCCGTCTTCCCTGATGTTAAATCAGTTTGGACAGATACGTCCTTCAACTCTACCCGCGAGATCACTCCAACATCTCGCCTATCCTCGCTGCTAGATATACATGCAGCAAAAAACAACCTCAACTTCCTAAACCACATTATAATTTCAATGGCAATTTCTTACAAGCTTGTAAATCGTAGTTAAGTGCTCCAAGATTTAGCTTAGAATGACAATAAAATTATTTTAACAATCATTTAATATATTGTTTCACAGACACAAACAATGGGGAATTTTACAAATATTGTTTCAACAATGGGGTATCGTGCAAATATTAATTCAACAATAGTGTGTTAATAAAGCATTTCTTACAACAGAGTTCAAGTTTAGTATTATTGACAGTTTAACAAAAGATACTTTAATTAGTTTAACAAATATATATTTATATATATATATATATATATATATATATATATATATATATATACAAGATATTATGTAATAGGAGAAATTTCCACCCTAGTTTTTAGAGTTCTTAGCTAGTTGGGATATAATGAGAAACAAAATCAAGAAAGAAAATGAATGCATATAATCGGAGTTAGGAGATTTTGTATAAGTTTTTAATTCTAAAAAATGTATCTGAAATCAAGGCGTAACATTGAGATCAAAATATGTTTACAATAAATGCAAACATACTCGATCGAATCCATACAATATGATTACATTTATAGTTACGACAATGAATAATTCGCATTTTTCTTCCGTACGTCGGATTGAAGCATATGTTATAATAATGGGATAAAATATTATATGTATTTTCGGAGAACATTAAACCGTAAGACTTCGTATCCGAAACTTAACTGTGGTATGACAGCCCATAATGGAGGGGAGAGACAAAGACTGTTTTCTTGATAGGGGCTCTTCTACGTGAAGTATATATCCGAGTTAGGTAGTTAGCCTAATACGAAACCCCCATGTTTAGGAATGCCAAATATTCCATTTATATTTTAAGAATTTGCGTGCTTTTCGATATCAAAATTCTCACATTTGGTTTTAATAAACTTCTTGTATTACTTTCATCACACCCATAATTATTCGATATCAATCACTTTAAAAGTTATATTCTGTTATCAGTATTAATGGAACATACTTTCACTTTATTTTCCTCAATTTTTTTCATAAAAAATCCATAAAAATGCTTATAATGGTACTTTTTATTCAAATAATACAAATTTTATTCGTGCAAAGCTTTCAAAACAAGTTTAAACGCTTACATAAAAGCTTGCTTTGTAAATTGCTGAATAATGAACTAAACATATTTTTAACATATAATGACTAACAAAGAAATTTTTTTGGATAGCTGTAATTTTCGTTACAACCCTCAAGTTTTCCCTCTTGATGTCACTAACTACGTTCATTATATGTCGATAGAAAAATATAATTTTGCCTTTCAATAAATTTCTTAAAACTTTCGAAAAACTGTAAAACAAAATTTAAATCGCCGTTAATTTTACTTTAATAAACCACTAATAAGTCTTATAATATCGACAAACCTATCGTTAAAATGAGTTACAAATCCATGTGTTGCAATATATCAAGCAATAATATGTCACGTTATCTTCTAACGCACATTCTAATATGCCTTATATCTGACACACACAGAGCCTAAAAGTAAATTCTTATTGTTATAGACTCACAATCATAAATTTTATGAGGTAGATATTTTTAGATGGAACTATTTTGAAACTATGATGCCCAGTTTTCAACCCTGACAGTAATGGTTGAAAATGTATTTCCTTAATGAGTGAATATGTGAGGATTTGATATCAATATATTTCTTTTCACTTCAAAAAATTATAATAATTAAAAAGTTAAGATTTCGCACCCTATGCGTAAATTTTTTTTTTTGATAATTTAATTAGAAATTTTTATTTCTGATAATGAATTAACTTAAATAATTGATTGAATTTTGTAATGTTTATTTCGTAAAATGCAGCTTTTGAGAGCCCATTATTTTTTAATAACATTTAATAGTCACTTTATATACACTTATTTACATTAAAGAATGATTTCTTGTTTCTTACGGATTCAAACGATGCGCATTTTACAAAATATTCTGTAATGAAGCAATCAACTCTTAATGTTTCAAAGTTTTCAAAAAATTGGTTTTTTCCCCCTTCAAATAATACAAACTGTAGAAATCATAATGCTGGAACATTTATTTGCATAAAATTACCCTTAGTAGTTTTAGATAGGTTATGTATAAATCTATATACCTTGGAATTGGTAAAAAAAAAAATTTAATTTTCGATTCTGATTATTATTCTGTTATATAGATAAACTATGATATATGTGCGTGAATCTCCAAATATTTGTGGTCGCACCAATTTTTGTACACATATGTTGTTGTTGCACCAGCACACTTCCTTGTACCTAACCCAGAGTTCGTATATATATAT
>JAPDSC010049879.1:0-12319 GCA_026290005.1 Latrodectus geometricus | reverse complement strand
AAAAATTTTTAAAGATAAATAAAACAAAAAAAAATTCATTGCACATAGAAGTTATAAATAATTAAATTTTCAGCAATTTGAGAGTTGAGTAGGAAACAAATAAGTAAAAACAATTGCCTATTTTTACAGCAAATATGGAATTTAGCCACATAAGCATGGATTTGAACTGCTCTCATGTGACAGAAAAGGGCAACACGTCCCATGGTACTTCAAGTTTACATCACACTTCCCAACCATGGTAGTTAGAATAAAATGGTTAGCCAAAGTATTTCAGCAGCAAATGAACAGATATCATTTAAATTACATTTGATCAGAAGCAGAGATGTATGTATCATGTACTCAATGGCTACTCATACCTTTACACCAGATGCAGTGCTGTTATAATGAAATCGAATGGAACCACCTGACAAGTGTTCTTCTCGAATCCTCAAGTCACATATACTGTTATTAAAATGTTTCACATAGAGTTGGAACTCCATAAAATAACGTGCGCTCCTGTATATAGTTATCTAATTTAAAATACCAGAAGAATAGGTGCCTGCCTCCATATTGCATTGTTAAAAGAAGTTAAAATATTGGTTGCCGTACCGCACTGCACAAGCAGACGTTTCCTGCAGTATTTTGCAATTTGGACATGCTGCATACAAATCCACATCTCAACTAATGATCCATATAATAGGTATAAAGATGATTTTACAAAATTTACCTTATAATATGTGTGTCCTATTAAGTGTTAGTCATAGGATGGTTATGACAACCTGCATGCCGTTCAGTGTTATCGTCAATAAACCATCATTAGGATATTCATATGATATAAGTCGGACTTTGATCAGTGAATGCAACATTATCATGAAATCACAATTAACACAGTAAAAAAAAACAATCAGATTCTATTGATTTCTTAAATTTTTTGGTTATGCTTTTCTTATCATTATTCGAAGAACATCATGATGTTCTGTAAAACTCTTATAGCTTAAAAAGCAATTTCTGAACAAAAAATTTTTCATATATCATTCGTCTGTGTTGCATTGTCTAAATGCTCTAAAATAATAACCATTTGCATATCCAAAGTCTCTTTCCCTTTTTATGTAATTTTGACGATATATATATATATATATATATATATATATATATATATATATACACCAATTTTAATTTTCCTGTGAAAATTCAAGTAATATACCAATGAAAAACTTCCTGCCAGTTTTCATTTTTTAATAAAACCATGCACTGTTTCACTGACCTCTTCATGAATAATAATGATATTTCATTCACAAACGTCATTGATATGGGTGTAAAAAACATGAACAACGTGCAAAAATGACACATCTATTTCACGGTAAGATAGATATCACAATTGTTATTTCGACGTGATTCTGTTATTTTTTTCCTAAATAACAGAACAAGTTTGGTGTAAATTTTTATGCTTAGCTGGAAATCGGGTCGCACATCGCACATTTTCTTCATGGTCTAGGGAATGGAAACTGATTGTTTTACATTTTTTCATATTCAAAATAGGTTGATGGCATTTCTAAGTTTGTTTACTATCATTGTTACGAACATGGGTTAAATATTTTATATACATTTAATTTCCCATATTTTGTATACACTTGATTTCATAATATATCAAATGATATATAGTGAAATAATAAATGAAATCATTTCTTTCGTTCCGATTTAAATAAAGATTTTTAACTTATATGAGCTGAATTAAATAATAAATAACTTATATCCTAAAATATTTATTTTTATAAATTGTAAATAAAAAAATCACAAATTCTTCGAATTTTTCTGGAAACAATACAAAAATAAGAAATATTTATAAATTATAAATAAAATAACATTTAATATATTTAAAGAAGGAGTATATTAATATATATTCTAAACAGAGTCTTGTAAATTAAGATATTTATTCCCCATTTTTTTAGTAACAAATATTCGATGTATATAAATTTTTTATTGCATAACAATTACTTAATTAAATTTCAATTAAGCTTCCAATCGATTATATTCATCAGTTCGATGCATATTTGTTTGAGAGCTCATTTTTTTACACAAATTTGTCACAGAATTTTTGAATATTCCTTGTATATAGTTTGTTGTTATAAATGTTGTTGTAAAGATACTTTATTCATCTCCTATGTAACGCCATTTGTTTGGACATTTCATAGACAGTGGGGGGTACTTATGTATGGCAAGTAGGAAACTGGAAATCCTTCCAAGCACCTATCTTGGAAAATATACATGCAGAAAGCCAAAACACAACATCAATATCTTGCTGTCTAATAATGTCTCACGCTAATCCTAGGACATTATACTCCAATGTGTGAAATCACTATAACTTGCACAGACTACAGTGAGATCTGAATCAATATGTCACAAGTATTTATGAAAGATTAAAAATGTTCTATATATATTCATTTACAGCGATCTATTTCTAAATATATATTTATTGTGATAACATGTGGCAATTTAAGGATATATGAATGTCAATACGCAGAAATGGCGATGTCATTATCTTGTATGTGTATGTATACATACATACATATATATAATATAATATTTTATATATATAATATATATATATATCATTTCCTTAAAATTTAATTTATCTATCAGAAAACATTTTTAAATGTAGTTTAATGTTAACAATAACAATAATATAACAGAATAGCATGGAAAGAAGGAAGGATTTGAAAATTTTAAAAACATTTGTTCTTTTAGAGATATCCATATGCATATGATGAATAAATATCAAGAGGACTTTCATTAAATATTTTAGCCCGATATTATAATTTTTCATCAATATTGGAAAACAATTTATACACAGAAAATAGTATTTCTTTCACCCAAAGTCTGACAGCGTACATACATACATATTCTTATATAGAAGCAGATGCTGGTAAAATTTAAGAGGACATTTATAATCGTAGTTTCTATTTTCAAGAGAATTTCGTTGTCAATTGCAATATTTATTATACTTGAAAAAATTATCTATGAAAATATTAATACGGATTATTATCTTTTTCAAAAGCAATTTTTTTAATTTGCTACATTATATATAGTATGTCCTCTAATTTTTTTAATCATCTATTGAAATAATTTTGCTGAACTTTTTAGATTCTTTCTTAAATTCTTAGTTATTTGTGTGTATTCTATGAAAAGCTAAAATTTAGCATTTATCACTTAAAATCACTATTAATAAAGGTGAAATTCTGCTTTTGAATCACCTTTCTCTATTTTATTTTATTCTAATATTAAACTTTATGAAATATTTTCTATCTGAAGTAGATATATGTATGATCTTGCTCAATATATAAATTGAAGCAAAATTTTCTACAATAACAACATATTTTATTTCATATTTTTTCGTTAGTGTTATTGTAATTTCAATTTTTAATTTACTTTAATTTCAATTTTTAATTTTAAAAACAAAATATCCATACATCGTCATGAATAATATTAGCAAGATATAATCACAGGATTTTAATTTAAAATTTCTATTTATTTAGTAAAACTAATCTCATTTCATCTAAGTTTAAGATTAAAAATAATATTTATCATAATTCTATTAACATTCATTCGTAAAGCAGAAATATAAGTCATTGTTTTCCTGTAAAAAACTAATCTTCGGTAAAAAACTTCTTCATGAATTATTCAAGATGCTTTGATTATAATTTTAAATTAAAAAGAGAGTGTTAGATGGTAACAAAATAGTGCAAACTTTAATATATTATTAAGCAATAATATATAATACTTTTGTCTGTTTTATATTAATTTACCAATAATAGAAATTTGTTATAAATAAAGTAATTTATTCTAAGTAATTTTATAATTAATTTATATTTTAATATTTCAGTATTTTTGAATTAAATAAACGCCAGTTAAATATTATAAAAGTTACAAAAGTGTAAAAACACATAGTATCTAATATTTTATTGAAGCAAAAATATAAAATTATGCTGAAGATTTGCATATATTTTACACATTAATTGTTACAGATTTTTGGTCATGTTGAAAACTTTTGTAAGAATCGTTTCATGATAGAAAATTATGTACGCATATCATCATTTTTCAAGCTAATGAATATTTATTAATAAAACTCATCAATCGTAATAGTCGTAACCTCATCATCAATAATCTCAAAAACTTTATGAAGAAAGGAGACTTTAAATTCCATCTTTTATTTAGTAAAATTATTTTATTATTAGTTTTCTTACTTTTCTTTAAATATTCAAATCAATTGTTTACTCAATAAGTTAAACATATGGTGGTAATTAAAATGATTTTTCTCATATCACAATTCATCATTATATAAATTTTAGTGCAATGTTAATCATTCCACTTAATTAAAATATTTATTACTGGTTTGTATTTTACAATTTAATGCCTAACTCTTTTAAGAGAAATATCTAGTCTTAATATTTACAAACACCTTAAATTTTAATCAAAGATGAAAGGAAATATTAAATCAATCATTCATATAAAACTCTTTTAAAATGACCAATTCGTTAAGCCAAAATATAAATATTGCTTAAAATTAAATTTGATTAAAGCAAATAGGCCTTTACAAATATTAAAATTTAGTATTTATATTAAGTATACAAAATTTTTATCGATTTTGTACTTAATAAATAAATTAATTTTGTACTTAATAAATATTCTCTATTGTACTTTATAAATACTCAGATAAATATTCTGCTGAGAACACATTCTTGACTAAACTTACTCATAAAACTATAGAATCATTAGTTTTTAACCTTACCTCTTGAGATGATTTCTTCTTGAACTTTTTGTTCGTTCTTTGTATTTGAATCCCAATACTGCTTTTGCAAGAATGCTCCCATTCTTTTACTTACTTCGCTAATGTTGCCAGCAAATGCGGATATTTTGCTGAATTCCGCTGGTTGAATCCTATCCTTATTGTCCAATAAAGATTCCTTCATTGTTTCAGATAATAGTTTACTAATGCGACTAGTTTTATTGGCACTTCTGTTTTTAGTATAATTTGTGGAATCAGTAAATTTTAATTTAGAGGTTGAAATATCTACAGTCGTATTTGTAAATTTAGATGTAACATTCACATCTGGTTGAGTTTGATTTAGGCGTGAAATCAGTGATTTGTTTGATGGCAAGCTCATAGATGACGGCGAGAATTTTTGTTCTTCTTTCAAGTCTTTATTCACCAAATCCTTTTCGAACAAAATTTTTCTAAGATTGTCTTTGAAACTGTTCACATTTTCTTTAAGTTTAAAAATATTTTCACCAAATTTTTCAATTGCTTCCTTTTCTATTCCAATGTCTGAAATATTCCCTGGTACCATGATAAGCGGTTCACCAGATGGAATGGCAAACTCTTCAGGAACTCTTAGAGGATTTGAATTTTTCGATATTTGTTCGGATTGCAATATTGAACTCAAATTCAAATTGTTATTTGAGGAATTGTTTGAAAACATTTGTGGCACTGAAGAATGTTCATAAATTTGAAGCTTACTCGTATTTTGATGTTCAGTATTCGATGGAATCTGAGACGATGCGACTTTGCTTATGTTAGACTCTGATGCAAGAAATGGAATAGCAAAATTTTTTGATGGATGTATCATTTCTGAATTTACAATACTTGAAATATTTTTTGACATTTCTACATTATTTTCATATCTTCCTCTAGAAAGATTCTTAGAACTATTTACATTTGGCTCAATAATTGTTGCATTTAAATTTAAACCAGGCTGAATTGAAGTGAAATTCTCGCCTGAAACAAAATCTTCATCTGTTATTGACCTAGCCATTGCTAAATGTAGTTTAAATGCCAAAAGCAAAGATATGGCTCCATACTGCAGAAGAACTATTTTCAACATTTTTGCTTTCCGTTGCATTTACTTTCAAGTTAATTACGTATCAAAAGTTGCCGAATGCTCTATTTCCATTAGTAAATGATATTTTTCAAATCGCTGATAGAGATTCATATTTTATTGCACTAAAATGCTATTTTATTTGAAGTAATCCAGGATTATGACTTAGCTTGTCGACTTGTAAATATTTGAAGCTTGTTGACTTGTAAATAAATGAATACTCAAATCAATTAGCACAAGTTAATATTCTGAAAATATGAGCCTTTAAAATTTTATTACGAAAATTCCAAAGCACATTGACGTTCAATTTTGGGTATTTTGAGTTCTATAAATTATAATTCCATCCTCAGAGCTAATAATAGAATTGACCTTAGAAAACAAAATAGAAGTATTTTGGATGCACTGATGAGAGAATATTTTCCCGCACTCTTGATTTCAGAAAACTTCTCAGATGAAATAAGATAAATTATATAAGGAATTCATCAAGATAGAAACCGTAACCGCATCAGACACGTGTTACTGGAGGAAAGCATAAAACGACAACTGCCGAGTTTAGGAGATAAAAAACGTGAACGAGATGCTTTCCGACATGCCTTAGGCAAGAATTTTAACTTTCACTTAAAAAACAACTTTCACTTTTTTTTCCCCGTCATTGAAATGGAACGATGTGGCCACCACACTCTTTTCCTCCAGTTTAATGATAAAACGAACGAATGCCCGTAGTTCTAGGACGAAGTTCCACTTCCCTAACACTTACGGGTGTTTTCTCTCTCTTTGATTCGTTTGTTCTGAAGAATGCTAACCTCGATGCCATTTCAGCCACACCAAAATTTTCATTTTTTATTTAATTTTTATCTCTTTAATTTATAAATTTAGTTTGTTCGTTGTGATGTATTATCTGATAATCATTTCTTCATTATTTAATATAAAAGAATTTTATGAACTTGATCATTTATATAAATTAAGTAATTAAATTAAAAGAGCAAGCATTATATTTCTAATATTACCTTACTATTTTTATAAACATGAAAAATAATATCTGCTTAGTGAAGCTTTTCAATATATTAAAGAAATATAGTTGAAGAGAGTGCTAATGTTATTTATATTGGGAATAAAAAATAACAGATTTGAATATAACACAATATTTGTATCATTTTATTTTTCTCTATAGATAAAGAAACAATTCCAAAATTTTCACCATTCTTCTTAAAAACATTTAATGTCAAAAATCGTTTAACATTAATGAGAAAAAATTTTGATGTTATTAAAAATACTTCAATTAACTTTGGATGTAGTTTGTTGATTTAAATCTTTGTTGAAAATTGAGAACGATATGATTCATAAATCAAAACAAAAAATACATAATAAAATAAAGCAAACTAGGATAGACATATTTGATATTGTATTTTGAAGATTTTTATATTCGGAAATGCTTTGTATCTTGCAACCTGCAGCTTGAAACTGAAAATTATTCTAGCTTGAAACTAAAAATTATTCATGGGAGCTTAAAAGTCAATAATTAAAATTCAATATAGGAGTTAAAAACAGAGCAGAACGTTTGCTCAAAAATGTACACATTAAAATTGAGAAGCTCTATGATATTTTATTTAATTCATATAAATGTAATTGTTAAAATAATTACTTTTGTTAGACACTGTATATAAACATATTTGGCAAATTACATATTAAATTGAGATCAGAGTATAGAATTTCAGTTTTCAGTTAATTAATAATGTCTAATTTATTACTACTACTAAATGTTTATTTAATAATTTGGTAATAAATGAAAATAAAAACACCGAAAGATACATATGCCTAAAACAATTTTTATAAGCATATTCAACACTAAGTTTCACTGATAATAAGAAGTTAATTTATCGAATTCATTAGCCAAAAATAGGAAAAGTTTAAATTTTAAAGTACATTATTTTAAATGAAATTTCTTGTTAATTGCAGTATAAAAACCTTTCTAGTTATAAAAAAAATAAGAAAAATAATAATTATTTAAAATTATAGGCTAATTTCTGCTGATGTTTAACGCTATATTTTTGTGTTTATATTAATTGAAAATTAGAAAAAAATAACACAAAATTAATTAATAAAGCTTAAGTAGACATAGTCAATTGTATATAATTAAAAATATGCAAAGATTGTTCAAAAATTAAAAACAATACACAAATAAATGAGTAACTATTCATTAAAAATATTTTAATAAATGTTTTAAATTCCAATGTAGATGAATGAAAACAATTCCAAAGAAAAAACACTTAAATCTAGGAATTCGAATCACTAAGTAGAACCAGTTAGCATTTCTAACAACTTAAATTATAATTTCAAATCAATTTGCATTTTTATTTCAGCTAAACCTGTTACGAAGAAATATGACTTGACTATGCAATTGCTTAAAGATTTTATCAACTGTGATATCGGTTGAGATAGACAATGACTATTAGTTTCTCTCGTGGGGGTTGGATCTTTTGCAAGAGCTTATGAAAGAGCAGCACAGTGCCTCTGGAATACGGAAGTGAAATGTGAAGCACCTGTCAACTCAGAGCCAATAAACTGTCACTTATAGATAGTACCAACGCTTCAAGTAGGTAGTAAGTAATGTTACGAAACTCACCATGTGGAGGGTCATTCTATTTATTTTTTAACCTATTGGATTATTGCCTGTTTCTCGCACTGGGAAAGTGCAAATGTCTAAAAATTAAGCAAAATTTAACAGCTCTTATCAATCGTAGTGAAAAATTTAAAAGTCTCTTATCAATTCAATCGAATTAATCATTGAGTAATTAACTTGATTGCAACAACAAATGCGATTGTTTAAAATATAATTTAATTTCACTGAAAAATAATAATTCTTAACTTAAAAGCTATTTTTCAGTATTAAAAGAGAAAATTTTCAAAATAATAATCTTATTTGAATATTACTGTTTTGAGAAAAAGAGTAACAATTAATATTTTATTTAAAATTCGAGTTTATGAAGGGTAATCAATTTATTCTTAATGATATTAAATTCCTTAATTAATATTTTAATTCAGTTTTTCAATGATTAAAAATTATGTTAACTTTAGTATCATACAAAACCTCTTTTACCGGAATGATTTGTTTATTGCTCAACTGTCATTTTTTTTCACATGAGGGCTGATTACAGCAGGATCTGGTATTTAAAGTAGACTCTGAACCACTACAAACACTCAAGTGCAAGGTAGGATTCGAACCCACGAAATGTTGGACTAATGGCAAGAATCAAATGATAATGGGTGTTGCAGTTATCTGATGTTTTCCATAGTATTCCAGAAATATTAAAAAATAATGAAATCAATACCCCTTGAAATCACTTAGAATATTCATTTGATCAATTAAAAAGTTTTAATGAAATAAAAAAGAACAGTTTAATATAAATTTTACTCTACAGTATGAGAGAGTTTGTGTCTTTTATCTTTCACTTAAGTAAAAAATAAATTTACCCGAAAATACAAATTTATGATTAAATAAACTGGTGCATAAAATAAAGAACCATTCTTTTATTATTAGATCATCACCATATTAAATTATTTAACTGATTAAATTTGGGAAATTTTTAAAATTAAATCATTTAACTATTATTTTTTAAGTACTGCATAATCGAGTTTATACCAGATATAGTTTCAAGCTAAAATGTACCTAGTGTTTATAAATGTAAACATTGTGCAAAATGACATAAACACTTTTCTCAGTAAAAAAATAACATAATAACCCATAGCATTTAGTTTTTTAAATAATTTCCTTACATATATTTAGCAATAAATTTATCTCTAAATCATTTTGTCGTATATTTTATTAGCTAACAATAAAAACTTCTTACGAATATTTTTGAGAATTAATTTTGAATAAATTATTTGTAAAAAATAAATTTCCTGAAAAAAAAGTTATGATGATATTATGAAAGGACTTTATTAAAAATTTTATGTTTATATTAAGAAATGATGTTATTAAAAAAACTTTATGATTATATTATATGAAATTATGATATTTTTGATATTGCTTCAATTTAGTCGTTGGCGATCCTTAATTACTCTTTAAACTTACATCTACATAAAAAACTAATGATACGAATAAATGAGAATAATATATAGAGTTATATATATATAAAGGGATAAAACTTTGCCCATAAAGGAAGACGTTAAAACAAAATATTCCCCTCACTATGACAACCATATATTATTATTTTTCTTCCGTAGTTCGAAACTTCGAAAGGAAGTTCGCTACTTCCTGACTTTTACGGAATAGCTTCGGGGAGTTAAGAATTAATTCGGAAACACACCTGTGAGTTTTGTAACAATTCAAAATAGAAACCACTGAAAAAATCGCAAAAACAAAACGGAAGAAGTTTCTCCGCAACAGAACTCGATTACGGGCATCCAAAGTTTACAGTCTTTACGCAATTGCCTGTAATTGGAAAAATTGGCTTCTGATAATAGTTCTTTAAATTCCCGCAACTGAACTCTCACCAAGTGTTCGAGTGATGAGGAAAAGATGTTAACAAATCTTTTATTGCTCTAGTTGCCACAAACTTATGAATTTCTATTTCGGTAAGAACGGAGGAAGTTCACTTAAAAGGCTTAATTCCCCTTAATGGTAATATACTTGCCTGTAAAAATAGCAGAATGCTCTCTTTTGTTTTTAATTTCATTTATTGTTTAGAAATTTAAACACAAATTTGAATTTGATAAAAAAATGTTTCAGTGGAATTTGTAGGTTATTTTCTGAAAGTTTTGAAAGGAATCAGTATAATGGTTTAATTCTCTTACTTTTCAAAAGTTTAAATAAAATGTCTTAGCATTGTAAAAGATAAAACAAGGTAGCTTAGTGTTTTTCAGCATATTGGAAGGGGAACCTAATCATTTAGTTTCCATCGACAGCATTGCAAACAGCTTTTGAAGAATACAGTTTTAATGAAAGTATTTAAACTATTTAATTTTTATAATAGTTAAAAATAATTTTGTATATTTATAAGTACCTCTTGTAATTTTGTTAATTTAAGTACAGTAAAAATTAAGTAAGTATTATCAATGCAACTTAACTATCACTTTAAAATTAAGAAATTAAACTAATGAAGATGGTAAATAGAAAAACTGATACCAAGAATTAAAATTTAAGTAAAGAAATTATTTTCATACAGTGAAAATGCTTAAAATAATGCATAGATATTGAAGTACAATGAGCATATTAAATAGTGTCCAAATATTTTACCCTTAAATTAAATTAAAGAAATTGAAATGTAAGAGATATTATAACAAAAAATTAGCTTAATCACGAAAATTCGGCATTTTTTCCCCTTATTTATTTTTGGTACTATTCCTTACAATACATCATAAGGAACTTTTAATACTTTAATCCATACGGGATTACATGGTTATAAAATTTTTTATAAGAGTTTAATGAAGGTTAATATGTAAATGTGAGTAACTTCAAGCAAAACAGATTTTGACACCTGATCATGTCTTTGTTTATTCGTCTTTATTGCACTTTCTATTGTTATCTTTGGTAAGAAGCATGATCATCTTGTACTTGTATGCAAGCACAACAACGATCCCTGATATCCTTAATGTGATCAAGAAATGGGGTATTAATTATAGCTCTTCTACAGGGATAGTTTTAAGACCTGTAAAATACTACTTTGCGAGTACTGCTCGAAAAACTTTAACATAGGGTTAAAAAATTAGTCACAATGTTCTGCTTTTACTGAATGCGTAGAGAAGATATGAAGCGATGCAACATTATTTCTCTCTATATAAAATTTCATCCAACAACTGTACAAGCAATGGATTTCTTTGATACTTGAAGGATGGTAATACCTCTCTGGTTCTCTCCAGATGAAAATTCATTAAGTATCACTTGGTGTGCAGTTTTTAATCATTACTGTGACAATCTTGAATATGTCCAAAAATAGTATTCACAGTTCCAAGATAGATGAGCTTTCCTATGAAATTGTAACAAGGAATTTTAACCTGATCTCCAGGAGTAAAACTTCCTTTCAGTTAGTTTTCTTTACAGGATTTACCTTGACCTCCTTGTTCCAATGCAGAAATCTTAATATAGTTGCTTATCATACGCCTTTGACATATAAAGCTGAATAGTAATACCCCAAGGTATCGGGATGCTTCAGCAAACTTATCCAATCATCCTAATTATCATACTTGATATTAGAAACTGCTCTATAATCTGAAGATCACCTTTAGCTGAAATTGCAATCAAGATATTGCTCTGGTAAAAACCCATGCTCTAGTTTGTCAGCAATTCTCCGTCACAGTTCATCTCTTTAATAATTCCGTTCTGTATATAATGATTTTTAAATACAAGTTGCACAACAAATTTTATTAAAAAGAAGAGAAAAAAGCGTAATCCTATACAGACATTTGGTACTTTTAGAAGATTTAACTTCTCAACTTCAAAATCAATTTCAACTTTTAACACTTCTTCA
>JAPDSC010049868.1:0-10644 GCA_026290005.1 Latrodectus geometricus | reverse complement strand
TTAAGCCTTATTTGGAATTAGAATTGCTAGATACTGAAACTTATCTATCTATAGAGCTAAATCTTACTCCTCACTCCCAAGAACTAAGTCTCATCTGAGCTTAGATTAAACCTTACCTGTCCTTAGAATTGAGTCTTATCTAGGTTCAAAACTGGAACTTATCCGGCTTTGGAATTGAATCTGACTTATCCATAGACTTAATCCGCACTTGTCCTTAGAACTAAATGGAAGCTAACTATAGAAGTTGGTCTCATCTGCCCTTAAAACTAAATGTGCTCTTAGAAATATGTCGTATTTGACGTCATAACTGAAACTTTTTTGGCTCTAGAACTGAATCCATAAAACTGAGCCTCACCCGGTTCCTTGAAAGGAAATCATAGCTGCAATTGGCTAACGTCATTTCTGTCTTGACCTATGAGCTGTTTCAATCTGAAAATATTCATATTAGTGTATCGTCATTTGGAAGCCAAGTCACACAGCAGAGTTTCTTACTATTAAAAGCCCCTCTTTTTAATTTTGAAAGGAATGTACCGCAATTCACGTGACAACCTCTATACCCGTCATACTTCAAAATTAAGATACGGTTGGAGGTTTTTTATTGACTTCGGCAACGGAAATAGGCTAATAGGAAAGCACAATAAAAAATGATAAGAAACATCTTCAAACTTTTTGTCTTTATGACAAGACTAGAAGCAATGATTACGAGACAATATGACAAAAATATCTTGAACAAGCATCAAAAATAAGAGGAGGGTTTTGTGATATATTTCAAGCTGATTTTTAATGCCGATTCTTGCTGCTGAACAGACAACCAGTCCGTCACTTTGAACCATAATTAAGAGACGAAATCGACACCTGAGCAGATTAGATCCTCTTTACACTGCAGGGATATAAAGGCGCATTTATATGTACTGATACTTGACATTTCGCGTCTTGTAATGATGCGTTTTTTGATTTATAGAAGTCGTTATTTTTCGGCCACGAGAGTTGTGAGGATCTTCACCAAGTTGTTACAATACTTTGAATGTAAACTTTAATTACTATAAATGGAAAGACTCATCGGTGTTTCCATTTGTGATACATTTTTCTCTCCCCATAAAAAATAAACATACATTGCCAAAAGTTCTTCTTCTTCTCTTGAGCTTGTCAGATATGTGTCACCTCTGCATTGTTGCATTTTGTACCATGCTCCAAGCCCAATTTTTTCCTAGTTCCATTGTCTTGGGTCACCTACTTTGTTTATAAAGTCTGAGAGGCCCTCAATGGAGTTTAGGTGTAACTCTTTAGGATATGGATTATCTAGAGTAGTGAATCTTGTAAGGGCAAGAGCATCACACTCATATAGGATATGATGAGCTGATTCTACTCCTGCGTGGCATTTCCTACAAATTGGTTCCTGTTTAAAAAGCCCCATTGTATGAAGGTGTTTCCTGAAATGATAGTGCCCAGTAATGAAGTCTACAATTGCTTTAGTCTTCAATCTTGGGAGTCTAAGAATTTCAGATGCAATTTTCTCAGTTGAGTTGAAAATCATGCTTTTTGCATGTTTCTGTTCAGGAGAGTCACGCCAAACTTTGTTCATCTCCTGTTTTTCCTAGTTTTGAATGGCCTTCCTTGTAGTCTTCATGTTGATCCCACAAAAGGGTTCCATTCCTATTGGATTGAAAGAGGATCCCTGTTTTGCAAGTTCATCAGCTCTTTCATTACCTTCTATTCCTATATGCCCTGGCACCCAAATAAGAATAATTTTATTTCCATTTGCCAGTTCCTTAAGGAGATTTTTACATTCCATTACAATTTTTGATTTGACTTGGAATGAGTAAAGAGCCATCAATGCAGCTTGACTGTCGCTGAAAATAAGAATACGCTTAGCTTGGTAGCCCTTCTTTAAATTTATATGCAGACAGTTGGTAATAGCAAGAACCTCCGCCTGAAAGGCAGTGGGATGTTCCCCAAACCCTTTATAAAGACTGAATCTTGGTGCCACACCACAGACCCCCAGTCCTGAGAGGTTGCCTTTTTTTGATCCATCAGTAAACCAGATAAGATCATTTCTTTTTAATTCAATCGTGTTGTTTTTCCATTCTTCCCTGGTAGGAAAAACTACCTCGAATGGTCTTTCAAACACGTATGTTCTTTCCATGCTGTCTGAAGCCATTTGGAGAGTTGGGTGGTTGATTTTTTTGGTAATAGTTGCCAAAAGTTTAAAGTAATAAAACCAATTTAAACTTCAGAAACAGATTTAAACACAATAGAAATATTTTAACTGTCTCACAACAATTAAAACTTTGAATTGGTTCACATAAATATAACATCTGTTTTCTATATTCCAGTAACATCATTAAAATTTCGAAACAATTGTCCCAAGAGAAAAGGAGCAAATACATGAAAAATATAAAATAATCATTATAAATTGATCTGAAACACATTGAGTTTAACATCTACTTTACATACATACACAGCATGCAGGCGAGCCCCGGACTGTACCTTTTGTTTTTAACGGGTTTGGAATATCCGCCCATCATCAAGCCCTTCGTAAATTTGAAGCACGGTCAGATGTCGAGGTAAAACCTGAGCTGATACCCTTCTTTTGACGTTAAGATAGATATTAACAGAAAATATAAAAATTTACAACCTAATGTTAGAAATCCAATGCTAAGAGCAAAAAAAGTATTGTAATTTCAGCCACTGTACAACAATATGATAGATGTTATGATTTTTGCTTACTAGATGCACATCTGTCGAAGTGCGTGCTTGAGAATTTTCTGGACATTCTCTCTTATAACAAGTAAATGGATTCTTCTTTCTTTTAAAAGTACTTTCGAAGGAAAATATGCTACTATATGCTTTGAAATATCTGTTATCAACAATAACTGGGCTTCAAATAGAGTGTCTTTTAACTTTTTAGTAGTAACACTATGGTATCGAAAGGGGATTACGTTACAAATCTATGCCTATGATATTCTTCTATCAAACATTTCATTGCTTTTACTTCCAGCTAGGATGTAAAAGCAACGTATGGAAATTAACAATAAAAGATCCAATTCAATGACAGTTCAAGATTAATGAGCTCAACTTCTTAATAAGCAACGTTAACAGTCATCCAGACAAAGAATTATTCGAGAAGCTTTACGTGAGCTCCTGCACCCCTCCTTCTAAACGTGACACAGACATGTCTCAGCTAGCAGCTAAGCCTTCTCCAAACATTCAAATAACTTCTCCAAACAATTCCAATGTTGTTTTAAAGCTCACCGGGATCGTTTCGAAGGAATTTATTCTCGCAGTTTGAATAACATTCTTAGGGTTTTGAAGTGGACCCTTCTCTTCTTGTATTGACTCTATCTTGTCATAGGGTTTTGCGTTGGAATAGATGATGCGTATGTTTGGCGAGTTGTGAATTAAAAGCTTATTTTTTTTTTGCTGCCATACACTATAATGAGAGTTCACTAACATGAGATATCTTATTCTTAAATAATAGCTTTTTGTTATACAATGAGTACTTTTACAGTGAATTAATAGCAAAGATGCTGAAACATAGATTAATCTACATGCAAACTGCCATGATATAGCAATGGCACACGTGCCAACTATGGAACATATGAGAAGGCAGGTAAAAAATTCACAAGCATATTTTCTTTAAAATAGTGATGGGCGTTGCGTGAAGCAATGGTTGTTTGCCAGTTTGTTTCCAATAAGTTTCTAGTTATTTCTGCGGACTGTAAGTCGTACACCTACGCCACACCAGTGGAGGGTCATAATGACCACGACTTATTTTGCACATCCCAGTCGCCTTGAGTGAACACAACTGATCACTTACAATAACATGTTTAGAATTCACCATCTCCCCATCATGGAAATGACCATTTTCCCGACCATGACATCGCGTCCTGAAATAATGTCACGCGTGCCAAATTTGGCACATTTGAAAATCACGTAAGAAATTTTAGAATGTACTTAAATTTATATTATACCACGACTTATTTCACACATCCCAGTCGCCATGAGTGAACACGATGGATCATATACAATATCATGTCGAGAATTCATCATCGCCCGATCATGAAAACGACCAGTTTCCCGATCATGACACCGCATCCTGAAATAATGGCACGCGTGCCAAATTTGGCACATTTGCAAATAACGTGAGAAATTTTAGAATCTACTTAAATTATATTTAAAACTAAGAAATCAATCAAAACACAAATTATTGGGCTCTTAATGATAGGTTATTTTGATTGCAGAAGCTTTGGAAGAAAAGGATTTCGTGTTCTTAAGACAGCAGGTTCGATACTGATTTTTACTGAAAATTATCATACTGGGAGAGCTTATACGTGTTAAAAGTTGCACGAGATCAAATGTCTCTTCTATAGTGTTTCGTGAAGAGGAGTCTGCCAACTCGAGTGTCGAATTCGTCGCTTGATCGTAGCTCCTGATTGAATGTAAAGTTAATGTGCTTAGTGGATCCCTACCGATACCGCTGTGGCTAATTGGTATTATGCTGCTAGCAATATTTTTAATTAGCTAACCTAATTTGCCAGTTTCTTGTTAGCAATAATGATAAAAGCTTACCGTAGACTATGATAGGATATAACTCTTCAGAGTGAAATGTCCAGAATTATTTTAGCCACTGTTGAACTATAAGACATGGATGTTATGATTCTGTTTTTCTGTCTGTCTGTGTGTCGGGTGGGTGCTTGGGAGTTTTCTGGATTTCCCCCCTTGCTACACAGGAATGAGGCCATAAACCGTATGCAATTCACACAATGGACAATAAAAATGCGTTATAATAGCCTTAGACTTTCCTTCACGCTGTTAAAAATTTGAAGGGATTTTACTTTAAATATATAAAAAGAAGAATCACACATTGTATTGTTACACAACAATACTGTACAAATACAAAATCATAATTTTTTTTTTATCTAATACTTGTTGAAATCTTGTTGCTATGATATGGACATGCATTAATAAATCTTTTCTAACGAATATCAAATGCTTCTGATATCAGGATAACTTTTAGCTCTAATATTCACTGAATTATTTTGGTTGATTTATATTTCCAACTGTTTTGTTTACTCTCACAGTTGACAATGGATTAAGCGAAATTTTCTATCTAAATTTTTAAACAGTATTATTTTAATTTCTTTTACACAAAATGTTTTAATTCTGAAAAATTTTTTAAATATTTTTTAAAAAACATGTTAGTCTTCCAATTACATTTATTGATGATTCAAAAATATCAATGAATATTCGAATCTATTTATACATCTAAACTTCTTAGCCTTGTGGAATTCTCAAGTTTTATAGTAATAAATGAAGTACATAATGTGAAATTATGATTCAACGCTTTTTTAAAAAAAAGATGAATGTCTTTAATTGTGCACTTTTATCTTTCTTTCTTGGCTTAGTTCGAAAGTTTTATTACTTTTTTTTTTTATTTTTAACCCTTCTTTGCATGATTTTTTCTTTATTGGTGAAATAAATCAAGTTGATATAATTCATGTTCAAAATTAAAGGAAAAATGGTTAAAAAAATCTTAGTATATATTTATAGCATAAATTTTGCAAAAAACAATATGCTAAAAATTTCCATCATCATCCAAAGTTAGATCATTAGCTTAGTACTAAATAGAAATAAAAGAGGAAAATAACAGAAACACGTGACCTTTCTTCCACTCATTTTCAATTTTTTAGCAATAGAAACTCTAATATAATAAAACAAAATTATAAACGAAATCATACGTTTATTGCAACTACAACAAACAGCGGAATGAGACAACTTTGATAATGACACTTGTTTATTTTTGACAGCTGTTTCTTTTTACGCAATGGACATTAAAAAGGTATCCAAACACGATCAACTTAAAGTGAACTTGTTCTTTTATATAATTTTTGGGCATTATAGGTTATAATGGAAATTACCACCATTATGCAAAGAAGGGTTAACCATCAAGTGCTTTGTTTGTGTCGTAACAATTGAGATCATGGCTAAATCGCAATTTATCGTCTGTAAGAGTTTTCAAAATCACGAAATTTCTCTCTTTTGATTAATGTTGGGAACTGAAATTTTAAAATCGCTTCCCAAATTCCATGAAATCTCTATCCTTTTTCTATCTGTGACTTTCACCGATTCTTGCCTTTCACGTTCTCTTGAGAAATCCGTTATATCTTCTCAAATTGTCTTCGAAAAAGAGATTGTCACATCTTCATAATTCTGAAAACATTTGCCACTGATGGAATAGGATTATGTCTTAGATCCATAACAATGGTGTTGTGCTAATTTTTTTTTTTTTTACCGGAACGCGTATATATAATTATCTAAACAGGGCCGATCGGGTAGGCGGCCGCTCTGTGCGGTCTCATGTCCCAAATTTAACGACGGGGGGGGGGAGATTTCCCCCAATTTTCGCCTGTCACCAGAATCGGCCCTGTATATAGCATAAAAAGGAAATTAAACGAAAATCATTACGAAACCCATTTTGTGTATATATTTATGTTTATTAAAATAATAGGAACGTTTAATAAAAACTAGTTAACAAATTATAAAATACGCATAGTAGATACTCAAACAATATTGCATAAATATTTTTAACAATACATGACACTAATGGTTTTTATAAAATATTCCAAATAGGATTATGTTCAGGATCTTGTGGTTGAATTTTCCTTGTTTTGTTGTCATCCACTGAACGATGAGACCTTAACCAAGTTTTTACATAATCATCTGGTTTAAATAATTGTTGTAGTGGGCCATTCTTTTTTATAAATAAAAGATTTGCTAGATTTTCAATTAATATTCTATTTCTTTGTTCATTTAAAATAATATTCATATTACTGAATCCGCGCTCACACTCTGCCGAACTGCAAGGTACAACATATATGTATCGAATTAAGATTTCTACATCTTCAGGAATTACTTTGCCTCCAGTATCAATATAATCTCTAAACGCATTGACATATCACATCGGTGATGTTAAATTAAATCTGGTGCATAATGACTGGATTTCATTTTCTCCAAAGCCAATTTCAGCAATTCTTTTTAATTTTTTTTCAATACATCAGCCAATTCTTGTTATCAGAAATCATTTTTAGTTCCGGAACGCGTTCCTGTCCAAAAAGGAAGTACCGGAACGACGTTCCGGAGCGTTCCGGCTCGACAACACCACTGGCAATAACTACCAGTTACAGTTGAAAGAAATTGTTGTCTTCTATAAAAATAAACAATTATTGCCCACATTACTCCAGGGTATATTATATATAATGCTGAAAATAACGTGAAATCATACATTGTTGCAACAGTTATTGCAATATAACACTCATACCAATAAATGTTTTTTAACAATTACAGTTATAAATAGACATTTATTAAATAAAAATATAAATACGTCAAAATATTTCTTTTTTATCAATCAATTGTATATTAAGATTCACCACGTCTTAACCGAACTAGTAGATCTTACTTTCGGTTCAACAGCTCCTGAGTTCGAATCCCACCGAGGGCTTGAATGTTTGTAGCACTTCGAAAACCACTTTAAAGTTTTCTGTCTAATTAGCCTCGTGTACAAAAAATGACCTTTGATCGACATACTCCTACCACTCTAATTCCATGTCAACCATTTAAATTCCCAGTTTATATTTTCAGTCATTTTAATGCTGTAATAAAATTGATTATTTTGATATAAAATTAATTATCCATAAAATATTTGATATTTTTCTTTTAGAAGAGCCAGAATTGTCGAAATATGTGTTTCTAAAATCATTAAGAAGTTCATATGAAACTGGTCAGTTTTCTTCATCTCAGTATATTATCTTCATAAGAATTTATATCATTATATCAGAGACCATTTAGAAGCATTTCCAATATAAATTGTACATAATAAAGTTCTATTTCTGTTGAAAATTTCTACATTTTCTAATATCGGGCACCATTTTTTTTAAATGTCCGATATTAGATTATCCGATATTATTTCTTTTTTTTAAAAAAAATATCCAATATTTTTTTAAAGCAGAAGTGGTAAAATTTGGAGATTATTCTGATGCTTCGAATTTTTGGAATAACAGAAAAGAAAATTAAAATGATGGAAAAATATTAAACACTCTAATGAAGAACATGTATGTACTCCTTTAAAATTAAAAAAACTTCCTTTTCTTACGTTGATTTCAGTGGTTTAATATCAAAAGTATTTTAATCTCCCTCGAAATATTCTCCGTCAGTCCTTGTTTATGATCCTTAACTGTATTTGTAACAGTATTTTATAAAGGCAAAGGCAAAAAAAAAAAAAAAAAAAAAAAAAAAAATTCATGATTGCTTTCGCTTTTCTATTGAAGATGAGAAACTTTCCCACACTCCTTCCCCTGCACCCACCCCCACTCCTAGGCACGCCTTCTACAACTTCCGTCTGCTGGGGGCATTCAACGGCAGGCGATTCAAGATCAGGCGCCAAAAATCAGGCGACGCGCCTGAACCACACGCACGCTGCACCACGAGTGACGGGGGGGGAGGAACAAAAAAAAAAAAAAAAAAAAAAGCTGAAATAACCATGGTCACACCCACTTAAGCTATTACAATTCTTCGCTTTACGAGCAAAAGCCGAAAAGGTGTGAAAAGGAATGTTATACTCAATTGACCCCTTGTCTGACCCCCGACCACCCCTCCCTAGTTGGTTCGACCCCCGTTTGTGGGGGATCTGCGTGTTCATGAAAACCAATTCCGGAGTAATTTGGGAAAGTTACTAAAATTAGACTCTCTTTTTGATGGTGGTTACTATTTCCGCAGACGATTATTGGGCAACCGCAGTTATCAATTTAGAAACAGAGTTTCAGATTACGTATTTCTTGGGCAAGTAACTTTTATGGGAATCTTCTTGTATATTTTTAATAAAAAACATTAAAAAATATAATAAAGATTTTTTTATAAAAAAAATTTAAATAAAATTTTTTTTATAAATTATGCGTTTTTTAAATTTTTATTAAAAATTAAATTAATCGCAATATAAAACTTTATGTTCGACTAAACTGTAAGCAAATTCATTATTTATAATTCATTTCTTTTTCTGCGGCGAAACAACCTGTCACTTCATTTGACATATCATACTCGATTTTTATAAATCTTATGGTTTTCAAATTCATAAACGAGCGTATAGTTTTAATTTACATGATATTTTTTATAATAATAATTTTTTTAACAAATACTATGATGAAACTCTCATAAACACACATATGGCATTACCATCAGTTGTGTTGTGCTAATTTTTTTTTTTTTTTTTTTTTTTTTTAAACCGGAACGCGTATATATAATTATATAGACAGGGCCGAACCTGGGTAGGCGGCCGCTCTGTGCGGTCTCATGTCCCAAATTTTACGACGGGGGGGGGGGGAATTCCCCCAATTTTCGCCTGTCACCAGAATCGGCCCTGCATATAGCATATAAAGGAAAGGAAACGAAAATCATTACGAAACCCATTTTGCGTATATGTATATATATATGTTTATTAGAATAATAGGAATGTTTAATAAAAATTAGTTAACAAATTATAAAATGCGCATAGTAGATACTCAAACAATATTGCATAAATATTTTTAACAATACATGAAAACACTAATGGTTTTTATAAAATATTCCAAATAGGACTATGTTCAGGATATTGTGGTTGAATTTTCCTTGTTTTGTTGTCATCCGCTGAACGATGTTTTTACATAATCATCTATTAACCAAGTTTTTACATAATCATCTATAGGAAGCGATAGGTGCGCGTTGGAGGCATGCTGCCTCAATGTGCGGCCTGCCTAAAACACTTTTTAATCGACACTTTGACATAGGTAGCGTGCATAGAATATTTTACTATCAGTAGTACTTATTAATCTTATTATTACATTGTATTGGTTCGGGTTCGGTACAAACCCTTGTTTATAATAATACATATAAAAATTCGTCAAAAATTAGAAAAAAAAATCAGCAATTATTTTAAATTTTTTTTTTAATACGTCAGCCAATTCTAGTTATCAGAAATCATCTTTAGTTCCGGAACGCGTTCCTGTCCAAAAAGGAAGTACCGGAACGACGTTCCGGAGCGTTCCGGCTCGACAACACCCCTGATTACCATATAAATCAATTAAATTTATTAACGTAATTAACACTTGTAATATCTTAATCAATATGATAAACTTATCACCTTATATTTATTTGTAATGTCGGAATAATCTACTTATAATCACACATACTATCTTAACCAACATGGTGATATAATTTTTATAAGTACGTGTTGAAACCTGTCGTAGTGTAAACGTAGTTTTATAACAACGTCTTTATAACCCAAACCAATATGATAATCAGACACTTATAACTACGTTTACTATCTTAACCAATATGATAATCGTATTCCATAAACACATCTACTACTTTAATGAGCAATATAGTTTTGGCATGTCAAAATTTTAAATCTGTAGAATTATGAATAAAACATAAAAAGGATTAAATAATAAATTTAATATTGTGCAACTTGTTTTTCAATAATTATAATTATTAAATTTTAATGATTTACTATTCATAAATGACGAAATCAATAATTAATTTATAATATCTTATTGCACAAGCAAAATTGTTTCCTATTCCTAATTTAAAACATTTTTCACTCTTTTTTTTTTTTTT
>JAPDSC010049855.1:0-31145 GCA_026290005.1 Latrodectus geometricus | reverse complement strand
TCTAATTTAAACTCTGTATAGGTCTCGATCTAATTAGTTCTTATGTTATTGCACCTAGCTGACAGCCGAATGTTTAGCACTTTGGCCTCAAATTCAGTGATTTGAAGACTCCTATCTCAAACACGGATGTTTATTTGCTAAGAATCTAATCCAAACTCTATATAGGCCTCGGTCTAAATAATTCTTATTTATTAGTTCTTATGTTATTGTACCTAGTTGACAGTCGAATAGTTAGAGCTTTGGCCTCCGATTCAATGGTTTGTAGATTGAACTCCTATCTTAGGCACGGATGCTTAGTTGCTAAGAATCTAATTTAAACTCTGTATAAGTCTCGGTCTAATTAGTTCTTATCAGTTAGTTCTTACATTATTGTGCCTAAATGGCAGCTGAAGGGTTATCACTTTGGCCACTTGTTCAACAGTTCGTGGATTCAACTCCTATCTTAGGCCTGGATGTTTAGTTGCTGGGAATCTAATTTAAATTTTGTATATGTCTCTATCTAATTAGTTCTTATGTGTAAAGTATAATAAATTCAAAACACGGTATTTAATGATTTCAAAAACTGGAAGTCATTAGACTACTTACATATTTGCAGCAATCACTGTTATTAGTGCTTCTGGCCATCTATTTCTACCAACTGAAATTGAAAAACACACCCACTTGCTTAGTAATTGGGACCATATTCAAAAAACGAAGTCGATACCTATACTAGCTTATTTATTTCTACACTATGCAGTACAAGTAGAAGCACATTAGAATCTTCGAAAATATCAACGTGCATAGACCTTCTCAAAACTAAGACCTTCAACTAGCTCAGATATTAAGCCTACTACCTCCCACTCACCAACTTAGAATGATATTAAACCTCGAAAAAGTTTCCCCAAAAGGCAGCATTATTATACTATAAATATACCAAAAATGTTTTACAACAGCATTATTTTGTTAGGCTGCCCAGTTTAAGATGGAGAATGACCAATGCAATCCTATCAATTGGTCTAATAATATATGTTAAATTGAAAGGCTATTGTGTAATAATAATCAGACTGTTCAGTGTTGGCGAGATGGAACATCTGTTAGAAGATTACTTGTGGCTAAAGTTAAATCAGGTGATCTTCTGCCTGTGGCAGTTGCCGTCTGTGATGATGAATTTAAGATATCTATAATAGGGATATTACAAGGTGCATCTCTATTATCAGTGCTTTAGAAACATTTAAGGCAGTCCATATGTATTTAACATTAAGTAATGAATTAAAAAATATAATTTGCATATTGAGATAATATATTAAGGGTTTATTAAGATATTAGTATAATTTTGTGAGAATTAATTAATTTAAAATATAGAATAAATATCAATTTCTGATGCAACATCTGTTTAAGTAATGATATATACGTAAATATCCAAATCGATCTGCTATGGAAAACTTTCAAAAGAACTTATTTTAAGATCAATATTGCCGATCAATACTGATCTTTGAATAAATCTATCTTAGTGGGTTCAGATAATAATAAAGTTGCTTTAAATAAAAAAAATTCGTAAAAAAAATCATGCCATTTTGTATTATAATATTATAATAAATTTAAATTATCTTTTTAAAAGGCTTGAAATGATTTCCACTAACTAGTTCATTTTTGTAAATTGATTGCTAGCTTATCTAGCTCCTCAACCTGTGCAATGATCAGCATGCCTGACTGCGGATGAAGAGTTCCTGGGTTCGAATCCCAATTCAGGATTAGATATACTTTCTCTCTCTCTCTCCTGTCTTTGTCTTTTTCTTGAATAAATGGGTTGTAAATGGTTGCCTGCCCTATAAACGGGTATCTATGGCATGTGTGTAATGAGGAATTCGGACTCCATACCAAATTACGATTCAGTTGGAAAAGTGGAGTACCGCACCCCATATTGCCAAACTAGCTGTCACAAGAAAACAATTAAATTTTGTAAGCTGATTTATATGTAAATTGTGTACATGATTTTCTGTAAATTATCTTTGGAACTATTCTGCATTGAGTTGGAGATGATGCTATCGGCAAATAAATTAAAGCTATATTAATAATTATTCAATATAATTACATAAATCCCTCACAATGCATTTGAATTCCCATTCCACATTTAGTATATAATGTGAAGATAATATCAGAAGACAAAGAATAAGAAAAACTTATTTTGAAGTTAACAAAATAAATTTGAAGTTTATCAAGCTGCAGGTTTACATTACACATTCAAAAACTTATTTGTTGAAGAAATATTGAAAAAAAAACATTAAAATTTCGGCTGCGTTATACTAATCATATTGAATGCAATTATTAATATAAAGAACTACTTGAAAAATTCTATCAATAATAAGCTGCTTTGGTTATGCTAAGTTATTGCAATCTGTTTCTCCGGTTTTCTTTTCCCCCAAACCAAAACCACTAAGCAACAGCAATCGTTTCGTAATTTTGAACCATATTCAAGGTTGTTGACATAGATGTTGGTAACTTCCTTTTTACACAACGCAAACGGAGAGATATTGGATCTCACAGAACTTTTAATATGTATGGAATTTTTCAACCTGACGGTTTTCGGTTTGGTTATAAAATCAGCTTACATTCATTGCGCGAGATCAACGTCTTACCCTACAAGATTATTGCTGCCCAATGTTAAGAACATTGTTATGTCTTGTTAAAAAGACAATGAATTTATGTTTTGTTTTATATTTTTTGAACTATTTAGGAAGAATCACTGTGGTATAGTGGTAAGACAATGTTCTTTAAAGAAAAGGTCACAGTTTGATACTTATAACCATCGATTGAGGGAATGTTGGTTTTACGCTTTTTTTTACTTGCATATCTGCCAACATGGTTTCTTCTGGTTTTATCTGAAGCGATACATAGATACGATGTCTGGTGACGTAGTGGTAGCACTACCTGTTCCTAAGTGGTAGCTTGGATCTAAAGTTCGATTTATGGGTTGGCCATGGTTAACTCACCATTTCATTTCTTCAGTGGGTCGATAAAACTGAGTACCAAGAATGCTTGGGAATTAAATACAAGGGTTTCGCGCTAGGCTGACCCCTTATCAGGGGCATAAGCTTCGCCTTTGGTCAAGAAAGCAGATATGAGCATTGTGGGCCTTGATCTCATGGGATTGTCGTAACACTGGTTTTAGTTTAGATACATGATTACAGTTCACAGATTATCATAAAGTCTTCCTCGTCAGTTAAATCCACATTATAATGTGTGAGTTTTACATTACATATTTACATTAGAGGCATTTGAGCACTTTCAAAGGCCTTTTAACCATCTTTAGCTGTTAATTTGTTCACTTTTCACAGCATCAAATTTTAAAAAGTTACAAACTAATTCAACAAAGTCTTAACAGTAATTAATAACAAATAACTATCTGCATGAATATTATGATCAAAACCTATTTCCCTCAAATCCCATCCAATTATTTTTCTCAATCAAGAATTTATGATATTTAATTGTCTCCTACAATTATTGATTCGGAATTTAAAGCCAAAAAAGGCTCAATGGAATATGGTGAAATATAGCATCATGAAGAATGGACACCCATCACAAAACGACATTAAAACCATGCCTCGCATGCTCTGCAATGCATAAAATATCATTAAGGTTACTGTAGTCACCTATTCCCACGAAGTGCTGAACATCTGCAGTCAATATGGGAAAATGAATTCCTTTTGTAAGGGCCTGCGCCGACCTCTGACCGGCCGCTTCACCTGCCCCAATTACGGGATACGTCACTAAATTTAATAACTGATGGCTTCAGTTGTATTAACAAGCTGCAGCAGTCCGCCAGACAAAGATGGATTTTTTTTTTTTTTTTTTTTTTTTTTTTTTACAACGGAGAGTCACGATCGTTTGGTCACGCCGAGACGATGCCATTCGCTTACCCTCAGATCAACAGCAAATGGTTCGTTTTCTTTATTTTATTTTCTCTCTCTCTCTCATTTAGAATAAGCAGGTAATTTGTTGGAGAATGAAGAAAAGTCAGTCATTAGAGATTATACAAGTAGTATTTTCCGTACTTCACGAAATCATGTTTAAAAATAATAAAAGGAGTGCTATTTTTATGAATTTTTTTTCTTAAAAAGATTTCAGAAATTCGAAAAATATTCATAAGGTATGCAGACAAAAAAAGCGTAAAATAATCCACTATAACTTTAATTCATGGACATGGTCCTCACTCCATTGTACCCATACCAATACATTAATTCTTAAAATGACATGACCTTCATGGACATGGTCCTCACCCCATGGTCAACATTTACATAAGAGGACTGATTCGACTTTATCTTACTGGTTAAAAGGGATACGTCACTGATACAAACATCCTTGGCAGGAGTCGAACCTATGAACTTCTGAATTGAAGATTTAAGGCCAGCTACAAAATAGTTTTATATTTACAGAATAATAGTAAAGTGGTATTCGCTGTTCAAAACTTAGCATTGATATTCTATGGAACTTAAGAGCTGATTCTCTTATAATGCATTAACCCTTAAAATAAAAGTAAACTATTAACGAATGTCTATTTCCTTCTAAGAGTTCCCTAATTTGTCGAAGTTCTTTTCTTTTGATACATCGTATTAATCAGCCTATCATCACAGATGTAAATGATCATGAAGATTTTCAATCATTTACCACATATTACTACTTTTCAGAAAACCTTACCTTAAAAAATAATGTACTGTATTCACGTGTTGTAAGATGAAACACCTGGAAAACTTCCAAGCACGCACCTCGAATAGTTTTCCTGTAGAAGGCAAAAATACCACCGAGATTTCCATATCGATGGGACACACTTTTAAGAACAATTAAGAAATAAAGTCTAATTCCAATAGAAATCCATTTTTGAAAATTTCGCTATTAGTTTATGATGTCGTTGTTATCGTGTGCCAGCCAGGCTGGCAATATGGGGTGCGCTGCTCCACTTTTCCAGCTGAGCCGTATTTGGTGTGGAGTCCGACTTCCTCAGTACACACATACCATAGGTACCCGTTTATAAGGTAGGCAACCATTCACACACAATTAAAGGACAAAGACAAGAAAGGGAGAGAGAAAGTATATCCATGCCCGAGCCGGGATTCGAACCCAGATCCTCCTCATCCGTAGTTAGATACGCTAACCACTAGACAGGTTGGGTGGCATTAGTTTATGATAAGCTATAAAATTGTGATAAATCAACGCACATAAGCCCTATCAACGTTGTTGTCTTATGCTCGTGTTTAAACTTCTGCAATTGGTTCACATGAGAGAAAATTAATTTAAATTAATTTTTTTATTTCAAATGACTAGAATCTATACAAACGAATCATTAATGTGGCAATATTTAAAAGCATTTAACCAATGTATCTAAAATACCTCAATCTCTCTAGGGAAAGAAAGGAACAACAGTCATCACGTACAATCAAATAACAATTCATCTTCTTAAACACTCGTTTCGATGTATCAGAAACGCGTAATAACTGGCATGCGTGCCACAAAATGGATCTAAAAATAAGCATGCGATCGTAATTTATTTTGACATTTCCGAGGATGTAGTTATTCCATTGTAAATCGATATAACGCCGATGTTTACGAGCTGGGCATTGCTACTGAGTACAAAATCAAATGTTTCATGAATGGTTATTCAATTCGAACACAAGGATACCACGTATTGGAGTGTCGTTATTCTTTACGTCAACTGCAATTTTATTTGCAAAATACCGGAAGTGAATTTAATCGATACATCTGATGTTGCTTTATTAAGGGCATCATTAAACTGCATATAAATGGATAATTTTATGGCCCATGAATTATGATTGTAAAATAAAAGAGATATAATTGGTATGTTTCTTTTAAGTTCTGTATTATATTTTCTTAAGTTGCTAATTTGTTAATCACACAATGTTTTCGCAAATGCATTTTAGGCGAAAAATGCTTTCATTAGTGAAATTAGTTTTCAAATTTTAGGCTTGGCTTCCAATAGACGACATTAGTCGTGACGTCATATTGTTTCCAAACATTTGCTGTTAAGCGTCATTTATCATTGAAACTGCCATAGACTTAGGTGATAGATTTTTAAATTGTTATTTTGAAATTGATATTCATTATTTAAGGATAACGTGTTTGTTAAAACTTTTAACCTTTTGTTTGCTTATCCTTTGATTCTCGCCAAATTGTAGTCAGAGTTAATCACCAAGCTGGGCTTATTTCCAATCGTATTATGGTTGCAACAGAACAATTTATTGTTCTGTGCCAACAAAAATCACCAATAAAATCGATAGCCAAACAAAAATCTCCAAGTTTGTCAAGAAGGCACTCTTAAATACAATATTAAACAAATGTTTACATTGTATTTGTTTGGAAACAGTTGTGGAAATGACGTCACACTAATGTCGTCAATTTTCTTGAATCAGTAAAGAGCTTTCAACCTAATTTTGTTATTGTTGAACCAGCATATTTCCCTATTGCCTAGTCCTTAATCGGGCTCTACTTAAACCACTTTGAAAAAATAAAGACTTTCAAGGTAGCTTTGATTCTGTCACTTAAGTGAAAAGAGCCAGGTGGGAGTTTTCATATGTCAGAAGCAGGGACCAAGCAGAGTCCCGCCACCCACAGAGGTATTATTTAAATTGGAGGACAGTTATTATAATCGGATATATTTAATTCTTCCATATTTGTTTTTAAATCTCTTGTAATTTCTAGATAATTCTTGTTATAATTAATTTATCAATGGTGAAGAAATTAGGGTTAAATTACGCTTTAGGTCCCCTACTTCACCAACTCACGAATTTGAAGTGTTTTTTCGCACATGTTCATTAATTACTCTTTTGTTTTAGCCTTTTCATTGGTCGCTAATTAGGTTTCACTTTGAAATAGCGGTAGAATTTTCGCCATGGCATCGGCGATTTTGAAAACGCGCCAAGGAGGGGACCTAAAGCACATTTTCACTGAAAATAGCTTATGTAATCTTTCTCAACTAGCTAATTGACTTTTTTTAGATAACCTGTTCCGACTTCTTTAACAAGTCCATTCAGTCTTATGGAAAAATCAAAATAAAGTTCTTTCGCTATTGTATCAAGATTCAATTAAAGTTTGGTCGCGCAGCTTGTCCTTATTTGGACCTTGCGCCATTAAAACCAACCAATCAATCAATCAATCAATTAAAGTTTGGTTTGTCTGTGGCTTAACATTCATTTTCTACTTACGAGGGCTAATTAGATCGGGAACTACGGCTTAAACCATTACAAACATCCAATTATTGTGAGGGATTCGGACCTATAAACTATTGAACCAAAGGCATGAGTGCTAACCACACGGCAAATTAAGTTAACTGCTGGGTTTATGTACAGTTTATTTTAAAAGTAAATTTCGAAGATCAATATGGAATCTTCTAAATTTACTTTCAAAATAAACTGTATTTTCGGAATATTTATTTATGTGGAAAAATTTCATGACCATGAAAACAATTGGTTAAATTGTAGAAACAATTCCTATTCGAATACTGAATCTATGACTAATATACTTGTTTATTTCAATTTTCTAACCTTTCAGAGTATTTGATAATATATATTGATCTGAGTTTGAATTTCACTTATATATTCATTTCATTGAAATTAGTTACTGTGATATGATGGAAAGAATTTGTGATAAGACATTAAATGAGCATTATAAGGCCACCTAGCATATTAGGTGATAGCGATATATTTCCGGCTGCCATTTTTTGAAAGGCCTGGCTGGTAGTCGAGTGGTTAGTGCCCTTGTCTTTGGTTCAAAAGCTCGTAGGTTTGAATATCACCTTGGATTTGGATGTTTGCAGCGGTTAGGAATCTACTTAGAACCGTAGGTTCCGGTACAATTAGCTTCCGTTTGCAGAACATGGCCGTTGAGCGACAAGTAAACAAAACATTTTTACCAATAGAAGCTGCGAATTACAGCAAAACATTTCGTAATTTTGAATCACGATCAAGTGAATAGATTAATATTTCAGCTGCCACTCTTCGTAGCATACTACACAAGATTTAGATCTAAGAAGATCTCCGATGCACAGGCCTTCTCAAAAAGCCAGCATTCGTTTGAATTAGGGAATCGAACCCACCACCTTTCAGCGACGAAAACACATTTTTCCATCAGGCAACCACAATTTCAACGCATAGCAAAAAACATTTAAAAAAATATTCAAATATTTTTGTTTATTACATTTCATATTACATTTCCCCTGAATCAAGCATCATCGAATTGTTCTATCTATCGATTCATCAGAAATCCGGAACAATTATAAACATCATTATTTATTTTTAATAGTTTTTATTTGCGTAAAGTAAATAAACTTTTAGCACTTTTACGCATTTATTTTGTAATTTTCAATTATAAATTATTTACATATTTAAATTTATAAATTCTTTCTAAATATTTTCGTCTATAAATATAAATACTTTGTAAATAATTCTAGTACCTTGATGTAAATGTATGTATCACAAATATGAGAAACCAAATTAAATCACATATGTGAACTTGGATTTGTTAGCAATAAAGGTTAGGAAAATCCATTGTGATGTATTTTTCTATTGAAAATTTATATTCATTGAAAAATTGCTGGTTGTTCATTCAAAAATTTATCTTTGTTTAAGATCAGTAACTAATTCAATTTTATTTTTTGTAAGTTGATGTCGATATTTTCGATTTCAGCGGAAAATGGAACAAACAATTTCATTTTGATATTCTCCAATATAAAATATCTTCAAAGTGCAATTTAATATTGCCAAAAAGTTTTTAAAAATATCGTTTTCATACTTTATATGCAAATGCGCATATAAAGAATAAAAATCATATTATAATATATCACCTGAAACGCACTAAAATCCTATACATATAGCAAAGGGTATTTCGGAAAATAATATTTCAAGCATATCACATATTAGGTAGGGGAAAAAGTTATCCATTATTTTTTCGGTAGACGTCTGTTAGTGATCGCTATCTCGTGAGGTATCTATCAAACAATTTCAAATTTATGCTCATTGGAAAGGTGACATTTGACACTAAAATATCCTCTTGCGGTTTTTTGTTTGTTTCATTCAGTTACGAGTACAAGGTTTTAAAAATGGAAGACAACAAACAGAAAATTGGAAACATTTTCGTTTTTCTTTTGTAACGGCGAAGAAGATAGCCGGGTGGCTAAAATTGTGAAAGCTGTTTATCGTCCTATATATAAGACTGTAACAACCAGTTACGTACAATTTTTGCTTCGTCGATTCCGTTTAGGTATTTGGATGCTAAAGATGCACCTCGCATGGATACAACATCATCGAGAATGTCTATAAAATATCAAAAATTATCAAACTTGACAGCATGTCAGCAGTCGTAGCTTCGCACAAGACCTAAAAATCTACATGAAAACTGTTTTAAACCTTTTTACAAAGCGAATCTGAAAGAAGTTACAAAGAGTTCACGTAAAAATAATGAATTTCTTTTTCTCCAACCTAATATATTATTATATTTGCTATTTTTAATATTTGTACCAATTCTCATTGATCACATGTCTGGAACTATCTTTAATTTTACTTTTTTGGTGATGCATTAATCATTTGTGGTGATGAATTACTCCCAATGCCAAAGCATTTATGGAATCTTACTGTGTCCCAAAAGTAAGATCATTCTTTTTGAAGCAGAAGTTCCATATTTTATCTTTACCATTATTGAAACATAGCAGAACGAAAAGTCATTTCCTTTTTTTTATTATCATTTTTTATATATATTTGTTTTTTAAGGTGGGTGCGTAGAAATTCCCCATGTGACTTCTAATATGATACATGAATAAAGTTCAGTATGTATAAATTATTTAAAGAATAATAGTTTTTACGAAGATGTTACAAGAATTCTTAACAGATATGTTATCCATTAAGCAATGTTACATGTTCAGGGATAAATCCCATACTACATTACAATAATAATAATAAATTAAGATTAATTCTTGGTTGGTATTTGTAACGAAATGTTTTTATGATCAATTAGTAATATCTGATGATGTTTCATTAATACTTAAGTCTATATGATCATATTATTCTAGATAATTTCTTGATTTTCATGTTTGAAACTTCTGGATTAGGCTGCTATAGTCTCATCAAACGAAAATGTTCGTTAAAATTAAACATTCTGAAATTAATAACAGCCATTGTTGAATAGTTACAAGGGATAATATGCTTCTTTTTTCTGCCCGGACATCTATCGAGATGGATGTTTGTGATTTTCCAGGTTTTCTCTCTTGTGCTTGAATATGCTCCACTATCAATGCAAAAATTTCCCGGAAGACAAAACTTGGTGGGTGTACAAATATCTTAAAATGACTCTCATCTGTTCGACAATCCATTAGCAATAAAACAACTGCTGGATTATTCAGTGTCAGTGGTAACAGCTGAAGGAGATTACTATAGTACTAGTTTGTTTTAGGAGACAGTACTATGTACTACATTAAAATTTTATGGTTTGGCAAATATATAAATCCTTTATTCTATGATGCTATTTATGATAACAGTAGGTACACGTTGTGAATTTTCAGATGAGCAAACGAAATTATTTTTGTTACCAATTGTATTTTCCCATAAATAAGGTCATAAAATCGAACTGGACAAAAATGGCTTGCGGCAAGAGGCCTTGTAACTGGTAAGGGGGGAGGGATGAGATAGTAATTTCTCTGTCATCTCATTGCGGTCCTGTGGGAGAAAGGAGAGAGGGCCGCCTCAGGTTTCGAACCCCCATTTTCTCTCTTTTTCCGCCGGAGAGAATATCGAACAAATATTTGGATGCAATGGATGGCATCCGCTTTTTGGGAAATGTATCGTTTCCCCCCTTTTTATATTCTCTTATGAAGACGCGAGGAGAAAAGAGAGATTTCCATGCAAACCTATCCTCAAAGACACAACAAAAAAAGACATCAATTACACATACATTGCATTTTCCTGAACATATAAAGATACAATAATTATTCTATCATTTGCCATGAAAATAAATTAAATAAATTATATTACTATTACTGGTTCTTGAAAAGAAATTGTTAGCATTGTAATATTATACATGTTAATCTATTAACTTGCGACAGACATATCGTGACATAGTTACATTTCTGATATTTATTAACCTATTTTGAAGCATTTTCAAATCAAAGCGTCCTTAAACAGAACAAGCATTTATCACGTAATGCCGGCTAATGGCATTAGCGTTCCTGGCTCCTAGACTGTTGGTTTTGGGTTCGAATCTCGGCTTGGACATGGACAAGCTCTATCTGCATTTCTTTGTCCTTTCTTCTCAGATGATGGACGAATGTGGCCTACTCTATAAACGGGTTTCTGGTCGTGTGACGTGGGTAATGCTACTCACCTCCATGACTTAGTTCACAGGTGCCCACCGGGTAACAATAAATGAGTAGCAGTTACCGGCCTTGTTGTGGCAAAGGGTTAATAACCCAGTACTCGCCGTTGGAAAAAAAAACTTATCATGTAGTACTATAAATGCTTAATTAGAGAACACTTTTGTAGTCAACATGGTGTTTGAAGAATCTTAGGTATAATTTAGATTCTCTTGAATATGTTTGTGCTTGGACATTCAAGCTGTAAGAAAATTTAGTTATACTGTGATCCAGAGAATTCTGACATAAAATATCAAAGAAACTGGCAAGAAAGCTTTAAACACGTAGCTATGTTAGTGAAAGGTTATTGCAAATAAGAGCACCAATACTATAACATTTTTTTCTAATGGCGGTTGATTAACCCTTCGCCACAACAAGGCCGAAAACTGCTATTTATTTATCGTTACCCGGTGGGTAACTGCAAACCAAGTCACGGAAGTACGAGTAGCATTGCCCACGCCACACCAACATAAACCCGTTTATAGGGCGGGAAACATTCATCCATCATTTGAGGAAAGAACTAGAAACACAGAAAAAGAGAAAGTACATAAAATCCCAAGCCGGGATTCGAACCCAGGTCCTCCCCATCCGCAGTCAGGTACGCTATGCACTAGACTGGGTAGGCGGCTCAGTACTATAACAAGAGAATTGAATATCCGATATATCAGATCACATAGATGATTTTCTAGTATTAGCATAAATCAACCCTTAATTTTCTTTGATGCTATACATTACTTTATATCCTATAAAATTTTATCATGCTATATATTTTTGTATAATCTGAAGCATTTTTTATCTGTTATAGTAATTAAACTATCAGATTTTTTTATATGTGATGCGCTGCATTAGTTTATCTGTTATAACATAGCACTATTAGTATGTCTTACTATGTGAGACGGTACATCGCCTTAACTATTATGTGATTGATCATGTCTTAGTTATAGCCTAGTTACGATGCGTTGCTTCATCTGTTATAAAGCTGGATTATATAACTGGATTTTAGAACATTCTTAGCAATAATTCATTGAAAAATGTTCAATCTTGCGAATTTTCCTAATATGTTGTCTGCCATGGCATTGTTCATTGGAGTCGTTTTCCATCAAGACAATGACCAACTACACATAGACAGAATGTTGCATAAGTACTAATGAAAAAGTAAATATCCTATCGTGACATGCAAGGCCTTCCAATTCATATTTAATAGGGACTATCCGGATATTAAGCTAACATACCATGAACTTCATTCAAAACTCGTACACAGCATTCATTGTTAGAAATTTCTCAGCATTTTTATAAATATATATTTGCCTCAATATTATGTCATTTATAACATATTATATCCTTTATAACATATTATACCATTTTTTAATGAAATCTATAGAATCATACATTTGATTAAAAGCTGCATAACAAATTTCTAGAACAACCAGCTCATTTTGGAATAGTTTCATAAAAAAAAAATTATTTAAAGCTGAAATTTTAATTATTTGTTATACTTAATATTAACTTGGTAACTTCATAATTAAAGTACTGGTAAGTAAACTATTTAAGTATGTATAGTAATATATTTTATGTCTCCCAAAATACGCATAATTAATTAAATAAGCATTTTAATACAATTTCTATGTTACAAGCAAACTTAAATATTAAATTTGCCATTACAATTTCAGTTATAAACAGTCTAACTTTTGTTAGAATTTTTAAGTAAATTAAAAGAAATATAAAAAAATGTAAAAAGTATTTTTTATGCATAACATTTGTGACCACCTCTATCATATAAAAGCGTAATCCAGAATAGTTCTTAAAAGTTATTAATAAAAAATATAACACATAAGATTTGACATTAAAATTTTAATGTGATTATAAAAAATTTACATCAAAATTGAATTTATGACTAATTGTTTTCTCTTGTTGATAAATATGTGAAACAATAACGTTTTTATATAAGAAAACTTATTTCAAAGCTTAAATAAAAGCACGAAAAAATTACAATTTTTTTTTTAATTTGTTTGGATTAGAAATATTATTTAATCCAAATAAATTTATCTCAAGCAATTATTTAGCAAATATAAAATGGATTTATAAAACTTTTATTGCTTATGTTTCATTAAAAGTTGAATATTCATATTAATTTTTATATTTAAGATATTTAATCAAAGTTAGGACTTGAGAATCCCGGGTTTCGATTTTCATCGGATAAACATTTAATTCAAAATTTTTTGAATTCTTTGTTTCAGTATTTAACTTTATCGGAAGTAATGAAGATATCCCAGGAAGGAAAAAATTAATGAATCGCTCTTTTTCTGTGTTCATTAAGCTATTAATTCTTTCAAATTCCTATTTTAAATACATCTAATTATTAAACATTTTACTAACAATTAACTTCAAATACATTTTTATTTTTATCTAATTTTTAAGGTTTTAAATTACATTCAAGTGAAAGCGAAGCTCACGATAAAGAGATTAATTTTTTTTTTATGCTTTCACAATAATTAATAGGAAAACACAGTTTTAAATTGATGTTGCATCAAATTTACGGAGTATAAATTCGCTTTTATCTAAATCAAAAGACTTTAAGAATAAATAAAAAATAGTTTAATACACCTTTTGAAATCTGAAAATTTTTTAATTTCTTTATATACTTTTATTAAAAAATGTCGGTCTTATACTTAATTTTCACAACTTCTATTTATTGTTTAGTGAATATATTATGCATTTTATATTTTCCTTAGACTAAATTTTAATGAGCTAATTTACATCCATATAGTAAATTTTTAAATTTTTTGAGTTTAAAAATATTTGATTATTCCTGAATCCTGAATGTTCTCAAGTTTTTAGATTGAATTGTTTTCGAAGAAAAGATACGAATCTAAAATTTACTTTGTGACATTTTTCTATTCAAGAATGATATTAAATATCTGTTTATTCAATAGTTATTTAATATTGAGTAAATATTTATTCAAAAGTTATTTAATATTAATTAACTACATATTCAATTTTTTTAAATATAGCGTTTTTTTATTTTTAACACTTATATGAAATTGGATTGAATGTAAAAAAACCATACATATTAAAAAGATATTTTAGATCGATCTAAATGTTTATTTCTTCAGCTCTTTCTTTTGTAGATTCAAACGAATGGTGTTTCAAAATTGATAATGACAGTTAGAGAAATAAATGATGTTTGTGGAAAGTTTAAACAAATGATTTTTCAAAGCCTGGCTGTAAAGTTGATGACCGATTACGGTTTCAGTAATTTTTTTCTTTGTGTCTACTTCAAAACAAATGCATGAGACCTTGCGCAGTTTTTGAGTAAGATAATATTTTTGAACAAATCTTAAAATGATTCAAATTTTTTTTAACAATCTCAATCAAATCTTTCATAATTCTTAATCCCGTAGTGAGACTTGAATAACCGCGTCATTTTGTCGTCCAAAGATATTTTTCATAGGAAAATGGACCGTATTCATGCGTCACACTGAAAGAAACCCGGAAACCCCCCCCCCAAGTACCCACTAGACAAATTTGCATGCAGAAACACAATAAACAAATATTATTTTTTAGCAATAATTGGTATTTAAAAGAGGGTTTTCTTCTTTAAAAAGCGTGATCTTACCACTAATCTAAGAACCCCATCTGTTTACTTTGATACTGTTTACTTTGATAATATGGAAGGAATAGTATAATAGACAAATATACTGTTAAAAAACACTTAGCATCCACCTCTAATTTCTTCTGAGAAGACTTTTCATAGATACTGACCTTATTCCAAACGTGGAAACCTGAAAAGCTTCCAAGCATACACTCAAAAGATGTAAAGCCGTTGTGGTCTAGTTGGTTAGGGCATCACTGTCTGTATCGGAAAGATATGAGTTCAAAATCTTACTTTACCGACGATACGTCGTGTTTATTTAAAACCATTGGGATATGTTAAATTGGTCGTGGTCGCAGTGTCTTCCAAGTGAAATGATACCTCTGAGGGCAGTAGGTCAATTCTTCTGCTTGGTCCTTGCTTATAAGTTACAAAAACTCCTACATCGCTGCTTCTATTTAACTGGTAGAATCCAACTAAAGACTGGGCACAGGGAAGCAGGCAGAAGCAACAACCAAGCGTTGCGCATGCAGAATTCAAAATACCACTAGTGGCTGGAATCAAACTCAGAACATTCCATTTTAAAGAGAATGAATCGACTACTAGTACACGGTGGGTCCTTACAAAGTGTATTTTGACGCCTGTTGCAAATAACCAAACAGTAGAAAAACGTTGTACGATATTTGAGCAACCGCTTCGTGCTGTCTTCTGGGAGAAGACTTGTTGATATTGTATTCATTTCTAGTGACTCAACAGTCACTGTGATCGGTTTCAAGATCTTACTACAGAAGGCCATGATGAGTAGTAGATATTATATGCAGTAATTGTTGTACATAATTCAAGAACTAAATTTCTACAGAATCTTGTAATTATTGCGAAACAATACTGAGACATTTTGGGACCAAAATTTCTATTTTCGTTTCGAATGAAGAATTTTACATATTGTATCATCATTTCAAATCAACAGTCAAACTCTTCACTTATTGAAATTTTATTATAAATTTAATCACTTTGAACGGTTTATATTATTTAAATCTCAATAAAACCTCATTATGGAATTAGATGCATTGCATTTGTCAATTTTCAAAAAGTTTTATGTACTTCACAAATTCAATAATTAATTAATATTCAATAATTAATTACCATTTACTTAGCTTTAGCCTCTAAATAAATGAATACATAAAGAAATCGATGGCATTAATTTCGATAAACTTAAGCGTCTTATCGTTGTTGCTATGGTAACAAATATATAATTCTTTTGCCGCCTCTCATTTACAATTGATCTCGGTAGTTAACCATATTTTTATGGTAATTTTTAACTATTCGAAGAATACAATTGGAATAGTGCTTGCAATTCGCATTGTTAAAAATTTGGAATTCTAATAAGTGTTTTCGTAATTTTAATTTCCAAAAAATATTATAAATATTATTAGAAATAAAGTATCTAAGATGGAAGAAATAGACTAAAATATTTCAGACAAGAAGAACTTATGATGGTTAATGAAGTTTATTTTCAAATTATATGGTAATAAAATAACTTAAAAGGGAAAACCAATTTAAAGGATTCAGGCATGAAAGGCATTTGGTCAGCAAAGATTTTATTTACGTTTTATTCCAATAAAGTACATTAAAAGAATAATGAACTGCCTGAAAAGTTCCTGACACTCACCAATTTGTGAATAAAGAACTAAACAAAGATAAGATTAAAAAAAAAGTAAAATGATGGGAAATAAATTAGCAAATGAAAAGGTAATGTATCTTTTTGCTCACTTTACGTTCAAACTCATGATTATGCATTGTTATCCAAAAGGTTTCCTTTACAATTCATTTAAAGAAAGTTTATTCCATGTGTACTAAGTTTTAAAGCTAAAATGAAGTTGTAGTTGTTTTTTTTTATTATTATTGTTATTTTGGTTAATAATAAGATAAAGCCAAACTTGTGAACAACAACAAAAAATATTTGAAAGTTTTTTTAACGAATCAAAATATTTTACTATTAGGTTTCATTTAGTTTGATTTCTTATAAATTATTCTTTTTTGCATGTAAGTGCTAAATCGATTAGAAACTGTGGTTTAATGGAGATTTTAAGTGTCTAAATTCATTGCAAAGAACGATAATGAAATGAAGACCTTACTCACACATAAGGATTAATATATATATATATATATATATATATATATATATATATATATATATATTAGTTTGGGGAAAAAGTTATCCATTATTTTTTCGGTAGACGTCTGTAGTGATCGCTATCTCGTGAAGTATCTATCAAACAATTTCAAATTTATGCTCATTGGAAAGGTGACATTTGACACTAAAATATTCTTTGCGGTTTTTTGTTTGATTAATTCAGTTATGAGTACAAGCTTTTTAAAATAGACGACAACAAACAGAAAATTCGATACATTTTAGTTTTTCTTTTATAATGGCGAAAATGCTAACCAGGTGGCTAAAATTGTGAAAGGTGTTTATCGTCCTATATATGACTGTAACAACCAGTTACGCACAATTTTGGTTTCGTCGATTCCGTTTGGGTATTTGGATACTAAAGATGCACCTCGTATGGATACAACATCGTCGAGAATGTCTATAAAATATCAAAAATTATCAAACTTGATAGCATGTCAGCAGTCGTAGCTTCACACAAGACCTAAAAATCTACATAAAAACTGTTTTAGTTTTAAACCTTTTTACAAAGCGAATTTGAAAGAAGTTACAAGAAGTTCACGTAAAAATAATGGATTTCTTTTTCCCCAAGCAAATATATATATATATATATATATATATATATATTCAAATATTTTCGATTAATTTATCAGCCAGTAAACTAAGTAAAAACAATTATCAACTCGACCTACGATGACAAGAATTTACACATGAAACAATTTTCAATGATCTCGAAAAAATTGTCAAATAAGTTTTCACATTTTCGAAAATTTCTAGACACAGAAAATCAGTTGAAGTACTTAAATTTATATAGTTTATTATTATAATATAGTTTATTATTATTTTATTATTCTAATAAATTCAACAAATTTCGATTCATTTATCAGCCAGTAAACTAAGTAAAAACAATCATCAACTCGACCTACGATGACAAGAATTAACATATGAAACAGTTTTCAATGATCTCGAAAAAATTGTCAAATAAGTTTTCACATTTTCGAAACTCTATTCGCGAATTTCTAGACACTGAAAATCAGTTGAAATATTTAAATTTATATAGTTTATTATTATAATATAGTTTATTATTATTTTATTATTCTAATAAATTCAGCAAATTTTGATTCATTTATCAGCCAATAAACTGAGTAAAAACAATTATCAACAGAAATTAATACATTAAATAATTTTCAATGACCTAGAAAAAATTGTCAAAAAATGTTTTCACATTTTCGAAACTCTATCCATAACTTTCTAGAATCTTGACACTGAAAATCAGTTAAAATATTGAATTTTCAGTCCCATAAACAAATGCTCCATACAAAATTACTGCCAACCATATAAAAGACACTTCAGGAAGGAGCGTAGGATACTCTCATTTTCACAATTTGCAATCGAGCTCAATTTCTCGAGATATTTACGATGTAATCATCCCCCACGTGGCTCAATAAATCATTAATATTGATGAAAGTGCTTTATCTTTAAATGCCTCCTATTCCCGAAGAATATGTCCGTAAGTGATTAATATTTAAATGTGCTGATTGAAATTTCGGTAACCGTAACCACTTCATTCAATCACTCAGCCATTTGCATGAAGGACTGGAAAATCTGCCTGTTTTGATGCCATTCAAATAAGACAAACTTCCACATTTTCATTTTTAATCCACATATTTCGTAATACCTTCTTGATTTCTTAATCGAAAGAGGTGAACGCATCTTTGAAATCTAATCAAGCATAAGAAATATTTTTGCTTAGTTTAAAGCAGAATACACTTGAGTTTCAGGAAATGTCATTTTCAATAAAATATTTTTAATTTTTTTCTACATTAGAGAATATGCTTTGACATTGAGTTGTGGACTACGTCACGCTCTAAGATTGTTGTGAGGCATTTATATTGTTTAACTCTATTTTTCTATTGTTTTGCTGTTCAATAATGTCAAGAGTTGACGTCAGATATTCTGGTCCGAAAATGTGGTTTTACCACTAAGCCAAGGGAACCATCTGGAATAGGTGCTTTGACAGCGCTGTAGTGTCAATCTAGCAGCCTATCTTTGTTGTAAATTATTTTAGCATCCATTGTGTAAATTACCTCCCGGGTGTACTTTTTATGCATAGTGTGTCATATTCACGTGTCATAAAGGTGGAAACAGAGAAAGCTCTCGTTCACCTTCCCTGACAGGCGTGGGTGTATAAGAACAATCGCTGGTAGTTCAACAGTGGTTTGGATTGTTTCGAGGACCTTATTCGTCGAAAAGCAAAACTCTACCACTAGGCCACGATGAATTCAAGGAAGAGAACTTGAGAAATTTCGGTGTTTCTTCTCGTGCAATAATTGAATCTTGCCGTATATCTGTGAAAAATCCAGATTAATATCTTACCATAGTCTTTTGTTAGGCATCCTACTAAATCTCCACTTGTCATCAAAAAAAAAAAAAAAAAAAAAAAAAGAGTTTACATTTGAGAAAATTTTTTTTGTAAAATTATAATTCATGAATATGTTGCAATAATCCATCCTAATAGAAAATTAGCCCTTCATCGGATTAAATAAAATTTAAAAAATAACGAAAAATTTATAATTTTTCAAAACTTTCACGAATAATTTTCCTATTTTGATTATACAATGGATAAAAGAGGTTTAAATTAATCGCCATTATCAATAAAAGCAATAATTTCTTAAGAATTTTTTCAAAGGGTTCTCTTCACAAATTATAAATCCATAAATTATCAGTTAAACTTTTGCGTTTTAAAGCAAGCGTATTAATCCAAAAGTAGGTATTTAAATCCATAATATTTTTATATATATTTCTCCACTCGCTTATAACCAATTCGAAATAAAATAAATAAACGCTTGGGGACAAACTGTCTACTAGCTTTGAAAACTCATAAATACATCTAAACTCTACAGGAACTTAGCAAAACATTTACACGGGAAGACAAATAAAAAAAACCGATATGCTTCTTCTAGAAAAGCGCGTTTCATTTTCGCCCTGCATTTCGAGGGCCCAACTCAAAGAAATGAGCGACCGAACCAAAACAAACTTCTCGCCGCTCCTCCTCCTCAGGAAACCAAAACCAGAATCACCTCCTCATCCCAGTGGACCCATCCTCTCAGTCGGGCGCATGCGCAGAGGCAAGCGGTGGAAATCGGTTGAGTGGGGAACACCAAAAAATCCAGTTTGTATCCGAGATCTCCATCAGTTGTTCCTCTGTGCTCTCGACAGTCGTTTCGCGCTGCTCCTGCTCTTGTGGATTAACGGCCCGACTCTCTCAAGACCTTCACTTCACGGATTACCCTACTAACTCGAGGAATGGGTGAGTAGCTGCTATTCGTCATTTCATTTCGGGCGCGTTCGAAAATGGGCGGATCAAGAGCTCATCGCAGTTGTGACTTTCGTGATGTGTTTTCGGTACTTTTTTTTTACTTTGTTAAAAAGGAAAGTTCGAACAAACACTGAATGCCGCGCGCGGTGGTTAGAACACTCCGTATTGCTTGTTCGTGAGCCTCTTTCTCTGTGAGTTGCAAATAGGAAATACGATTAATTATCTGTGAAATGTTAAAAATTATTTGTCAGATCAGAAAAGTTTTGCTTATTAAAATATACGACATTTTTATTTAAATACAAATCAGGAAGGCACAAAATATAAATCTCAATATACCTCATTAAAGTCCAACGATATATAAACCAAATAGTCATGCTTATTTAAATATATATGATTTAATCAAATTAAAACGATATCATATTTGTATAACATATCATTTGATATTAAAAAATAATGAAAAACACATTAATTGAATATATAATTTGTGTGTTTGATCAGCATATATTTTAATTTTTTAATACCATTAAAATCAGATCGGCACACGAAAATGATATCAATTAATATAGCATCATTGTAACATTGATTTTAAAAATCCATCAATTTTAATATAAATATTTTAAAAATGATAACTTTATATAAATTCTCTCTCTCTAAACGAAACGTTAATCATTGATTATTTAGTTTTTTGACGCTATAAAATTTGAATGCTATTGAGTCACGTTTTGTAAATGCAAAAAAGCAATTTATAAAAATGTTTATCTCCTTTTCGCACGAACAAACATTTATGTAAGTTTACAAATAGTTTTTGATTGGACATGAGATCCAAATAAGATCAGCGTAAATTTGAAAATAGCTTTTTTTTTTAGGTTTAAATACCTGAATATTTTCTTACGGAATTTATTTTCGTTACAAACTTACATAATAAAATTTAAAAATACATAAAATCATAATTTCTTGATTGAACAAAAATGTGATTATCGGATATTTCTTATGCTTTCAAATTATAGCTTAGAATTACGTGCGTTTTTTAAAGAGATCTCATTGTAAAACATTCCATTTTCTTAGAATGGAGAACTAAAAGCTTTAGTCAGAAAAGAATTACAAACAAAAATGCATTTTTGAAAGAACAAAAGTAACATATCATTTTGCTTTTGTTAAAATAATGCATTATCTGTAGTAAAATTATTTTATGAAGATATGTTAGTTTGTAACGAACTATTTTGCATTGAAACGCAATGTTTTGCGATGCTTTCTGAATTTTCTCGGAATTTCTAAAGTGTCAATCTCTTTAATGAAACACAATATTTTGGAATTGACTCGATATTCTCTAAATTACAATTAATAGTGCATTATTTTTTTTATAAAAGAACTTTCAATAATGTACGAATTGTAACGCGAAAAATCTTGTTTGTATACGAGCGCTGAAGTACCGCGTGTGTGTGTTTGAAGAATTATTTATTAACAAAGAATTCCTTACAAAACATGTTCAATTCAGAAAGTATGATTTGAAACTTTATATGAGTTTTTTCCCCTCAAATTAATATACATTCTTTTGAAATAATGTTAATTAAATTATCATAACTGCTACCAGTTATGTTAACATAATTTTATTTCTTAGTAGTAATTATCTTTTTACGTCAAAATAAGAATCAATTCGCTTAAAATTTTAATAATTACTTATATTTCGGTGGAGCAGAGAATTATTTTTAATCATTAGATTTTATCACATTAATTAATACATCACGCTTGTATTTCTTTAGTGAAACAATTTAGAAATCTGATATTTTTCGAGTTATGAGTAAGAATTGTCTTTAAAACCGTGGAGTCTAATATTTAATTTCTACAAATTTATCTGTTTGTGTCTTCTGGTGTTTGCTTTAGTCTCTTGTATTGAAGCACATTAATTTGCGCAATTAAAACGGTTTGCTCAAAACTTTTAAATAACATTTCCTTTAGTCTTGTATTGAAATCGAATATTTTGCTATTAATTCCATTCTCTTAGATAAATAATTTTTTTTGGTGCAATTCATTTAAACCGCTGCCTGCATAGAAAATCACTTAAATTATAACTGCTCACGAAATAAATGAAAATTTTTTCTCTCGATTTCATTTTCAAATAATGTTTGATATCGAATTAATTGAAATACGTCCTTCTAAGATTTCACTCAGATAGTTCTGCGCGTGTCGTAATATAAATTTCACCAAGTTATCCAGATGATTTTAGTTTGAATCTGAAGGCAAAAATACAGTTGTTTATCAGACTTGCATCTGATAAGTTGATTCGAATATTTTGTAAAGATTGGGAAATAGAAAATAGTTCATAACACATTCTGCCTCCTTAGTGTGGTAACAATTTATAAATGTTTATTACAAAATTTAAATCATTTGAGTTAGATAAGCCATCACTTGCTTCCCGAACAGAGTGTTAAATAGTTTTCTGGCTTGCAATTCAACATTTCGTCAATCTAGTTCCATTTCTGGTATTAATGATTGTTAAGGCTCGAAATTCGTTTTAAACCTTAGTTCGCTGTTTAATTAATGCTTGTATTAGGTTGGGGAAAAAGAATTAAATTATTTTTTCGTGAACTTTATGTAACTTCTTTTGGATTCGCTTTGTAAAAAGGTTTAAAACAGCTGTCATGTAGATTTTTATGTCTAGCGCGTTACGACTGCTGACATGCGGTTAACTTCGATCATTTCTGATATTTTATAAACATTTTCGACGATGCTGTGTTCACATGCGAGGTGCATCTCTAACATCAAAAATACCCGAACAAAATCGACGAGACAAAAATTGTACGTAACTGGTTGTTACAGTTTTATATAGGACGATAAACACCTTTCACAATTTTAGCCACCCGGCTATCTTTTTCGCCGTTACAAGAGAAAAACGAAAATGCATCGAATTTTCTGTTTGTTGTCTTCCATTTTTAAAACCTTGTACTCGTAACTGAATTACTCAAACAAAAAACCGCATGAGGATATTTTAGTGTCAACTGTCACCTTTCCAACGAGCATAAATCTGAAATTGTTTGATGGATAACTCACGAGATAGCGATCACTACAGACGTCTACCGAAAAAATAATGGATTACTTTTTCCCCAAACTAATATTTTAAAAATTGACAGTAGATAAACTTAACTAGTTAAATATAAAATATTTAGTTTAATCCTTTTTTTGCTAACTGAAAATTGCCTACACTATCTTAACTATCTAATCAACGGAAATTCCTTAAAAATGTCATTTGTAAACGGAAAAGAAGGTCATCAATAGGTAGGAGAAGCGTGTTGTTTTTATTCAAACTGTTCTCTCCAAACGAGGGTAGGCTGCATAAATATTCCTTCCCTCATGGGAGCCCAAGACGTTAACGAAATTTATTGAACCTTCTCGTTTGGCGTCCATTTCTGGGGCCTCTTTATTGTTCCTTTTGATAAAGTTCTTTCTTGGAAACGGCTGTTGCAAGCCGGCGTCATTATTTATTTACGCCGGACGCGTGGAGCACTTTCCCTTGCAAAACGGTGGACGTGATTTGACGGTTTTATGTCGAATTTGGCTTTCGTGAGCGTGCTTTTAATCCTTTCCAGCACCCACGCCTCCATAAAAATGGAGGCATTCATTCCCTCTGCTGATGACTTTATTGCCATCCTTCTGCTCACTCTTATGGCGGAATCCAATTTTCTTTTCGGAGAGAGCGACTTTCTTTCGTGCGGAAACATTTTGGATGTGAATGGTCGCCACTCCTCTCACTTTTTTCAATGCAAAAGAATCATAGCTTATACTGCATGCGAATATTGCGCAATGTTTGAAAATATTGAGCAGATGTTTCGCACCTAGTCTCTTGCAAAAACTCATTCATTTTTGCCACTGATGGAAGTAATTGCAAAGACCCAATTTTTTCTACTATATCCAATAAACGAAGGCAATATCTTGGCATTGTATTTTCGAGATAGAGTCTACTGAAAATATCGGGTAAATATTTTACATTTATTCTTTCGGGATAAGCTGTGCAAACCTATTTATTGTTGTTGTTGTCGTGTGCCAGCCAGGCTGGCAATATGGGGTGCGCTGCTCCACTTTTCCAACTGAACCATATTTGGTGTGGAGTCCGACTTCCTCAGTACACACATGCCATAGGTACCCGTTTATAGGGTAGGCAACCTTTCACACACAAAGAAAGGACAAAGACAAGAAAGAAAGAGAGAGAGAGAAAGTACATCCATGCCCGAGCCAGGATTCGAACCCAGGTCCCACCCATCTGTAGTCAAGTACGCTAACCACTAGACAAGTTGGGCGGCAACCAATTAATTAATAGATCTATATATATATTTATTTTACTTTAAAACAATTTGGTCTTTTGGCTGAGAGTAGTGATACATCTTTTCATTATAGGACGACATATTTTAGATTTCTGTCCAAAAAGCGTGATAGTGGTATCTAAAACCATTGTAAAACGTTTGAAAATATTGCATAAATTTGTGGTATTTCACATTTATTCTAACATGACAATTGAATAAGCATTCTTTCTAATACATTTTTTCTCTCAAATTAAATTAATGGATATTTAATGGTATCTTTTGACACACTTTAAGTGGTAGAGATGCATATTTACATTACACAACGTTGAAGAATATTGCACATGTTTTACAGTTATTTTCTCGTGGTAGTCCATGAAGACTAATTTATTGTTAAATAAATACTCGTCTTATTTGACCCTACAAATTTAACAAAATAAATTGCTTCTAACTGATACAAATATTTCAATTATTTGTTGATGTACAATTATTTTTGCTTCTATGTTAAGTATCACTGATTCTGCGTTATTCTCTCAACTGTACATATGTTTTGAATCGGAGTTCTTTTGACACTGATCAGTAAACGAGTATTCGTTATGAACATACGTGTTTGGTACGAGATTTTCTTGAATATCTGATTCACGCAATAATCTCAAAAATAGCGAAGTCCTTATCGTTATATAATGATTGTTGTATTTGACACATTGTTGGTGTCCATTGCACAACTGGGTTTATTTTTAAATTTTGATAATTATTCTGAATTTATATTGCGATCGAAGTTTTGAAAATAAAATTATTAATGCATGTTTTACGAGAACTAAATAAATATACATAAAAAACATATAATTCCTACTTAAAAGAACTAAAGAATTTATGATGAAAAACAAAATCCCCACTTTGATTTCACAAGTTCTCTTAGTTTTGTTGTTTTATACGATTTTATATACATATAAGTATCACTACGGAAAATTAGGAGTTGCACTAGTAGAAATACCATCATATATAATACATGTCTAGCCACATTTTATAACTTTTTTATTATGTAATCTAATCAAATATGTAAATATAATTTATTAAATAACTATAAGAACTATTAAAATAATAATAAATGAGACATACCCGCAAATTTTTCATCATTTCTTGTTATAAAGCTTCCAAAAACACGCCAATGGTCAACATCAAATATTTCAAGTTGAAACGGTAGTATTTTAAATTATTTGATGTATGCATTTAAGTAGTATTCCGTAAACATACAAAGTTTTACTATTTGAATCATTGACACTAAATAAAATTATTTATTACAGTTAATATTTTTATATGAATGCTCTATAAAGTTTTTATGTTGGTCGAAGGTCAGATGAAATTGCTGTATTTCACATGCAAGTTTGTTTAGATGATTAATAATAATTTACTAATGCATTATTGCTAACTTGTTAAAGTGTTAAATTATCCTTATACTGCTCAGCTATAAGGATAATCTAATTTTAAAACATAATTTACAATACACTGCATTAAATCGGGATTGATCCACATAGTATTCCTGAGTTCGGCATACACGACTGGTATACACGAATAAAGACATTTTAGCCTTTAATAGTGCATTGTAATAGTATCTAAAGATTGAAGTAAATTATATATATACATATATATAATAGTTATAAGAATAATTTACTTCAAAAATACTTTATATATTACTTCATATTTTTACTAGAACACATTGCCTTCTTGTTACACTAGAACACATTGCCTTCTTGTTACATTAGAACACATTGAGCTAGAACACAATGCTTTCTTGTTACATTAGAACACATTGAGCTAGAACACATTGCTTTCTTGTTATACTAGAACACATTGGGCTAGAACACATTGCCTTCTTGTTACACTAGAACACATTGGGCTAGAACACATTGCTTTCTTGTTACACTAGAACACATTGGGCTAGAATACATTGCCTTCTTGTTACACTAGGACACATTGGGCTAGAACACATTGCCTTCTTGTTACACTCGAATTTCATACATGTTGATGATATTTGTATTATTAATATATACGTATATATAGTGCATTAAAAATTAAATCTTATTATTTAAAACACTAACAAAAAAAAACAATCAATTAAAATGTTGAACATTTGGTTCCCAAATGCGATTTGCTCATGTTAAACGAACGCTTTCAAATATATAGTTATAAAACAATATAATGTAAAATGGCCTCTCTTTTAATTTTGAAAAGAATAGCGAAATATAACCAACCTAAAATGTATTACAAAATATCTCTTTTTAGACGCTTACTTTGTATAACTTAGTAGCTATTTGTTTCAGCATTCGAGAATGACCAAACTATTTCTGCATTCTTTCTCCTTTTGAACAGAACCTCGAATTAATTCTATCTCACTCCCAAGCGCTATATTTTCGTTCCGTTGGCTTCGGCCACCCCTTCCCCCCAAAACAATCTGTAAAATAAAAGGACGAAAAGTAAACAAAAATTCGGTATTAAAGGGAGCTGTTTTTTTGCGAGTGGGGCGGGCGAACGAGCGGAGAGGGTGATCGATCGAGGAAAGGATCCTTTATTAATATCCCTCGTTTGTCTTCGAGTCCCGAGCTGAAAAGGGGTCGGCGGCGGTCACAACTGCGGGGAGAAAACCCTCCGTCTTCCAGTCGTGGTCCTTAATGAAGCTCTTTACTCAATCAGCTCCTGTGGAGCATTTGGAACGGTTGCAGTTGCAGTTCACAAACCATTCGCCCGTTCTTTAAGTGTTCCTTACTGGTAGTAAACAGAGTTAGTCGGATGTAGTAATTTTTTTTCATTGTTTTTATTTTTACAAAAACTTAATCGAGTGCTGTTGTTTATATTAACGAGACTTGAGCTTCGAGCACTTAGTATTTCGTTAGTTAACTCTAAGATTCCAAAACGGTTTACTGATTTGTGTTGTTTATCTTACGCCATGTGTGAAGTATGCTGGTTTGGTTTGTCTGTTTCTAAACAGCCATTGTTTTACATACGAACGATAATTCGACCGGGACCAACAACTTCTGTATATTCCAAACTACATTCCACTACAATAAACACTTACGACTGAGATATGGGAATGTTAACCAAGAATTGAAGGTTAATGCTCTCACAAGTGTCAGCATGACCGTGAACTGTTTATATAACAAAGTATTTAAAAACACGGAAATTTATACTGATTTTGATTTAGATTTACTTTTACTATGCATTTAGAATTACTTGTAGTCGATAAAAAGTCTGTTGAGATGTATTTTTGGACATCCAGAACGTATTACCACCCAAAATATTTTTCACAAATAGTAAATTGTATTTTCGTATCAAAAAGTAAGGCACTAAAAATACTCTGAAAACTGTAAATGTGACTAAGATTACAGAAATATCACGTTTGTCAAGTATTGTTCGCAGAATTAAGATTTTTTCACTCTCAGAAACAGAATGTCAACTACAGCTAAATATTAATCTGCAACTTGGAAGTCAAACAGAAAATCCATTTATAAAATGAAAAAGGATGTTAAAGTATGTATTTATTTGTGAAATTATTGTTCACCACATGTAAATTATTGAAAGTTTTTCATATACGGAAAAAATTAGATGAACGAATAATTAATCTCATCGGCATACCTGATATTGTTTTAATATCAGATAAAAAAAATTATCTGCCAAATTATTATTCACATTAAATGTTTCCTGATGGTGTGGAAAGCTTTCTTGATACGGAAAAATTATATGTTATGAACAAAAGTCTTCTAATAACGTTCATCAGATATTTTTAGAATTTTAGAGAAGAATGCATTAATCTGCCACATTATTGTTCATTAAATGTTTCCTGATGGCGTGGAAAGTTTTCTTGATACAAAAAAGTTGCATATTATGAACAGAACTTCCGATAACGTGCATGGTTATGGTTAGAATTTTAGATAAAAATGCATTAATCTGCCTTATTGTTGTTCATTATATGTTTCCTGATGGTGTGGAAAGCTTTCAAAATACGAATAAGTTGCATATTATGGACAAAAATTTCCGATAATGTGCATCAAATATTGTTAGAATTTTAGATAAAAATGCATTAATCTGTCACATTATTGTTCACAAAATGCGAATGTTCTGATACGGAAAATTAGAGTTGTATGAGTAAATTGTTTACCTTATCATACGTATCTGATATTATTGTAGAATAAAATATATAATAAGAATATAAAAGACATAAGTACAAATGCATTTATCTTTCGTATTATTGTTCACTTTATATGAACTAATATGGGATAATTTACAGATTATTGAAGTTGCCTCATCATATTTGTTTTATGCTGAATATGTAGGTGATAAATCTTTATAGTTGCTTACAATGAACTTTTGTTGGATTCTGCTATATATGAGACAAAGTCGAATTTTTTTAAAAAATTGACAACTTTACGAGCTATCATGTTTTTCAATATGTAACCATAAGGATACAGAACAGGAATATTTTTGATTCAAAATATATATATTGTACCAAGAAATAAAGTAAAAATAATTTAAATTTGTATGTAGTGGTATAAAAATGAACATCGTTAAAAGATGATAAATAAATTGTATATTTGCTGTATAGTAAGCAGCGAAAGGAAATTCATAAAATATACAATTTTATCTTGTAATTTATTTCATTTTCTCCAGTGGTAAAAAAATATGTACCCCGTAAAAGATAACATGAATATGTCTTGCAATGTAATAAACAACGAAAATAAATTTGTAGAAAAGAGTACTTTAGCTTGTAGCTTGTTTCTCAATTTTCTCTCCTGTTGTGAAATCGGGGAACATGGTAAGAGAGAATATATCAGCCTGTCGCGAAAAGTATTTTCAACACACGTGAATTACTGTGGTTGAAACGAATAAAAATAAAAGCTGATTATTTTTTCATTATTTATTTATTTTTGTAATTTATTTCTAGCTGATAAAAATTTGAACACTGCTGGTAGCTTACAGGGATTATTGCAATGTCTTATAATGAACATAATTTGTATTTTTTATTTATAATCAATTTATTTAATTATCATTTATGATATCCTAATATTTGTAAGTGATCAACGAATTTTTATTGGAAAATCAATGACTCTACTAATTCCATTTTAAATTATATTTATTATTTAAAGTTAGTCAGATAATATACCCGCTTATTCTGACTTTATTATATATTTGCATAAAACAACAAATGGCATTACTTTAAGTAAATTCGCTTGTTATTTTATTACATACAATTATAAAATATAGCTACGTTACTATGATATTTTGTTGCATTATTATGACATTTAGTGATTACAGTTGGGACCAATTTTAAATTAGTCAAAACTAAAATTCCATTAAATTTCTTATTTTTTTTCAAAGGCTGTATTACAACTTTTTCCAAACATTTTAGACTCAGAGATTTATTTTGCTTGTCATTACTCTTATTATTTATTGTTTTTTTTCTAATAATTACAATTATAAAAAGCTTGAGTATAATTATAATTATTAAATATGAATCGCACTATCTAATTTTTTATTAAAAATATTTCGTTTTTATTTAAAATAGAAGTTTTAGCATTGTGTTTCAACAAAGTGCTAATTTAATAATTTAGGTAATAATGTGCTAATTTAATGATAACAAAATACAGAAAAAGCAAACAAAACAAAAATAAACAAATTACATAAATTTTAAAAGGTTCCCGTATAAATTTTTCGCTTTGAATAAAATATTTCGAACAAAATTTTTTTGTCTAAGTATATTTAACAAATATTTGTCTTACTTTTCTTATATTCGTTTATTTAGTATTTAAAATACATTATTCAAATAATAATAGTAAACATATTTTTATATTATTTTATACAGTGTAAAATTTAGGATGCTTCACCTTTCATTAAAAGTTATTAAAATATATTTTTATATGTTTTCCTTATTAAATATTATTACTTAGAAAAGACTTATTCAAATTCTTAGATACATTTTATTAAATGTAGAACATTTAAAATATTTTCTTCTACTTCAAAATTATTAAAACATTTATTATTATTCTCCTTATATACTACTTTATTTAACTATTTCGAAACATTCGAATTGTAATAAACGCAGCTACATGTTAATGAATTTGCAACAGCATTTAAGGCGTTTCCCTTTTGTTTCAGAGTTATTAAAATATTATTTTAAAGGGCTTATACTTGCTTCGCTGCGATATTGCGTCGATATTGTCCCTTCGCAGTCTGATAGAATGAGGAACTGTTTATTCGCACACGCGATTGGCTTCTCCTTGTGTTCGTTGCTGTTATTAGCATCCTCAAAATGAAGGGATTCCTATTGTTGTAATAAGACATCCAGTCGGTCGATAAGTTCCTGAATATCTGCAGATGGATAACACAAATTGTTC
>JAPDSC010049839.1:0-10551 GCA_026290005.1 Latrodectus geometricus | reverse complement strand
GATAAAATGTAAAGAAGAGTTGTTTTCCTGCTCCAATGATTACGCTCTGATGGTTACAGTTATCGTGGCTTAAATTAGATCAAGCAGCTTTTCCCTGATCCTATTTTTTCGACAGGGAAAATCACATTTACGGGGCCGCTTATCGCCGCTGCTCCTATTTTACTTTCCCGTTAGGAATCATTTCTTCACGCATTCCGAATTAAATTTCCTTTTGGTACTTAAAATAAATCAGATTACGGTTTTCTATAAATGGAACAATTGTAGGTAGGCCATCGCAGTCAACTGAAAAAGAAAAAAAAAAAGGACATCAAAGTTAAAAATAATTTTTTTTTTTGTGAAATTTAAGGAAAAAACGTTTTATAATGCACAAATTTTCAGAAAATAGTTTTCCGAAAATTTATGCATTATAAAACATTTAAGTTTAACGTTATTTAACATTATAACGCATAAAAGAAATTTATGCACTATAAAATTATGTCATTTTTCACATATTAATTTAATCGTTGAATTTTGATTTTTTATAACATAGAAACCTCAAACTAGGCATTTTATGTAGCTAAATGATCAAACCTTTTATATTTACATAAATTCAATAAAATCATCAATTCAATTAAATCATTAATCCAGTTATCATATTATCTTAAATGTATATAACTAATAATATGAAAATATTACTATTTTATATCAGTTTTCTTAAGCGCGTTAAACATATTTTTAAAAATTGGCACTCTAAAATAATTTGCTTTTTTGACTTAGAAAGAGTAATAATACATCAATATGCTGCAATTTAAGGATATAAATTGAAAAAAAAAACTGAATGTGGATAATATTCATATCACCTTAATAATTGGATTTGTTTTTAAAAAAAATAATTTTCTGGCAATTTATTTCTTTAAGAACAAAATTTCTTTAAAAACTTTTAAAGTTAAAATTTTTTTAGAACGTCTAAATTTCATTTATGCTGCTTTTTTCGGTGCAAAATGATTTATTCAGCGCAAAATATTGAAAATGTAATAAAAAAATAATAAAATAGGGTAAAATATAAAAACTTTATGAGACAGAAACTCGTTCAAATCATTAAACATTTGTAATTTATTCTAAGAATATTTTACATTTTCCTTTTCATTTTTTTTTCAAAAATATTAACTAAGGATACGCATTCATGTGTTCAAGCAGAAATCGAATGATGAAAAATATATGAAATCTGTACACAAACAAATTATTAACGAAAATCATAATGTAGAATATAACCATTCAAACATTTCAAGAAACATGAAAATTTAATTATACAAAATTTTTTGTAAAAAATAAAATTTGGCTTAAAAGAGATTTTAAAATATTCGCAAAAAAATATTGAGAAAAATAAATTTTGTATCTTTGAATCATTTTAAACCTCATGAAACATATTTTATTAATTACATATAATGAGGTTATAAAAATATATTCAATCTCTCATTACTTTAAAAATTTGTTTTTAAATAAAAATTTACCAAAACAAAATTCCACCTCAATATAAAAATTAATTTTTGAAAAAATAACCTCTTTGAAATAAATTATCGGAAATAGTTTCTATTGAAAATAGATAAAAAAATTGAGTTCTTAATGAAAATTTTCAGCATATTAGTCACATTATTCCGAAAATATGTTTTAAAATAAAAATTGACCAAAACAAAAATCCACCTCAATACAAAAGTTAATTTTTAAAAAATTATCCTCTTTGAAATAAATTATTGAAAATAGTTTCAATTAAAAATTGATAAAAAAAAATTTAGGTCTTAAAGAAAATTTTTAGTATATTAGTATAATTAGGAAAACGAAAAGTATTTTTATACGTCAGAATTTAAATTATAAAATAAAGAAACGTTCAGAAGATTCTAAAATTAGTATATAATACCAAATAATTTATTAATGCCTTAAGATATTTTTGGATATTTATAGAAATCTATTCTGATTTATGGTCATTTATAGAAATTTATTCCTGGTAATAATAACAAAGTGACTGAATAAGAATTATCCTATTCCATTTCTTAATATTTGATTGTCAAAACATTTTTTTTCCTTGATAAACTAGATTGAACGGTTGTACAAATTTTACCTTCAAAAAGTGTTTCTAATTTTGGCTCAGAAAAGAAAACATTTAATTGATTACCGGAAGAGGGAAAACATTACGACAATGGAAATATCAAACTAGTTTCGAAAAATTTTTTTTTGTTTTAACCTCGTTTTACAAATCTGATTCGAGTAAAAATAGGGCGTTATAAAAATAATCTTATTCCAGTCTAATTATAGATATTTCAAAATATTTTTATAGACTCTTCTAACATACTAAAGATTAAAGACTCATTATATGAAATTTTAAAAATCAACTGTAATTAGAAACATATTTTTTTATGCACCAAAATTGTATGCTAAAAACAAATATACATATATATATATAAATAAAGTCTTTATTTTATATAAAAGTACTAGAAGGAATTGTACAAGTACTGAGAAACATATTTCTTGTTGTTGTCGTGTGCCAGCCAAGCCGGCAATATGGGGTGCGCTGCTCCACTTTTCCAACTGAACCCTATTTGGTGTGGAGTCCGACTTCCTCAGTACACACATGCCATAGGTACCCGTTTATAGGGTAGGCAACCATTCACACACAAAGAAAGGACAAGAAAGAGAGAGAGAAAGTACATCCATGCCCGAGCCAGGATTCGAACCCAGGTCCCACCCATCTGTAGTCAGGTACGCTAACCACTAGACAGGTTGGGCGGCAACATATTTCCTAATCAGATTAATTAAATTTTTTGTTAAGAAGCTATCTTTTATGTGAAACTTGTTCTTTTTTAATTTAATAAAATGTCCGATATTTTAACAATAATTTTTTCAGATACATTTTTAATGTAATTTATTTTTATCTTCTAAATACATTAATATATGATAACTTAGCGATAAGTCATTAAATATGCAAATGAAAAAATCGAAGGAAATTCATTTTAAATTTTGAACGATAATATTTTTTAATATAATTACTAAGCATATAATTCAAAAACCTTTATAATTAAACTAAGCCACCGTAGCCGCCCAACCTGTCTAGTGGTTAGCGTACCTGACTACAGATGGGTGGGACCTGGGTTCGAATCCTGCCTCGGGCATACTTTCTCTCTCTCTCTCTTTCTTGTCCTTTCTTTGTGTGTGAATGGTTGCCTACCCTGTAAACGGGTACCTATGGCATGTGTGTACTGATGAAGTCGGACTCCACACCAAATATGGTTCAGTTGGAAAAGTGGAGTAGCGCACCCCATATTGCCGGCCTGGCTAGGCTAGCACACGACAACAACAAAGAGCCGTATTTTAGTAATTCATTTTTAAAGCAATTCATAGATAAAAAAAAAAATTAGAAAAAACTAGTTTTACATGATTTACTAAAATGTAAAAAAAATTATGATAATTCAAAATTCAGATAATATCAAAATTTATTAGTTATATATATTATTTCTTCTAACAATCCTTCACAATAAGAACAATTCATTGATAAATAAAATGGGTTTTCTAAATATACTTGTAACTTTTATTCATTATGAAAGAATTGCTTGATTTTGTTGTAAGTATAAATGTAATTCATATTTTATAAATATTAAATCTCAAGTAAAATTCTCTGTCTTGAGTTACATATCATAAATTCTGATAAGTGAAAATTATTGATAACACATAAGATTTAAAATTTTCTATACAAAATATATTGTTACTTTTATAATTATTATAATTCAAATTTTTCCTATTAATTTAAAATATTCTAAAAATTATTAATTTGCTTTCGCTTAAAAACATTTTAAAGTAATAATTTCTTATCTTTGTCAAATATGGTGTAAAATAAATGTTCTTAATCGCTAACATAAAACGTTTTTGCCTTCTGCGCATGCCCACAAAGGCATAGACATTTGTAAGCATTTTATATGAACGTAAACAAGCTTACTGAAATTCTTTTCGAAGTATGAAGGCTCTTGCCTGATGGTGGCAACCAAGTACCCAGACTTGCAGCAACACTATTGAGCTCAAAATGAGTTTGTTGTCCATTTTGAGCGATGAAAGATGTGTTTATTGTTTCATTTAACAAACCTAGTTGTGAACCAGCTTCGTAAAATGAAACAGAATTTTGCGCTTGGCTTTATAAAGTGATCAGTTCAATATGATAAATCTCTCATTCTTAAATACTAGAATTTTTTTTTTTTCAATAATTACTATTTACGATTTCTTTCTAAAATTTCGCTTTTAATTTAAACATTAAAACATTTTTAACTACCCACACACATAGTATTAACGGTGGAATAAAAAAGTACGAAATAGTGATGTTTAGAAACTTTTAGTAACAAATATGGTTTATTTTTTTCCTCATACTTAAATTATGACCAAAGAAAAATCTGCTCAGAAATTATTTCAGAGTTGTATCTGTAATATTTGGTATGGTTAAATAGGTGTTTACTTATAATATGGGGAAGGTTGGCAAATAATATTCATCTCACTGACTTAACTTTTGAATTTAACCTTTTTTTTTTTTTTTTTAATGTATTGCATCCGCAGTATAAAACTGCATCATTTGTTATCATTTTATGTAATAAGATGCATCAATATAGTTCATTATTTTTAATCGTTTGTTTTTTGCATCATTTTTAATCGTTTGTTTTTTTTTTTTTTGCATCATTTTTAATCGTTTGTTTTTTTGCATCATTTTTAATCATTTGTTTTTTTTGCATCATTTTTAATCGTTTGTTTTTGCATCATTTTTAATCGTCTGTTTTTTGCATCATTTTTAATCGTTTGTTTTTTTTGCATAATTTTTAATCGTCTGTTTTTTGCATCATTTTTATTAGTTTGATTTTTTGCATCATTTTTAATCGTTTGTTTTTTTTTGCATCATTTTTAGTAGTTTGTTTTTTTGCATTATTTTTAATCGTTTGTTTTTTGCATCATTGCATCCTTTTTAATTGTTTGCTTTTTGTTTCAGTTATTCCATGAGAAGTTAAAAAAGAAGTACTCCAATCATGAAGTTAGCATGGATATTCTGCTTCCTCCTAGCAGGTAAGGACGGCAAAAAAATTTTTTTTTACAAAGTGATGTCAATTTGCATTCATTCAGCTGAATTAGAATATAGCCGAGCTTCAACATAATGGTTTTCTTTTCAATTAAATAACATTAATCTAGAATTATTCGTACAATGGATACTCTCTCGAGAAATAGATATAGAAAATAGCTTGTAATAGGTTGGTGACCAGGAAAATTGCCGTCTATGTCTAAACTACAATTTCACACCAAAATTGCAACCCTATTTCTTTCGCTCTAAGCCACATCAAGCAACGTGTTTTAGAAAATGGATATTATCAAGACTTACCATGTTCCAAAATTGAAGTCCATCTTGTTTTCAATAGAAATCATGGATAAAACTAAATTTAAAACTACTATTCACGATTTTGAGAGGAAAAAGATTTAAGAATGATTCCTAAGATTTTTTTTTAACTTAAATTCAAGTAATTTTTAAAACAATACTGAAAAGCTTTAAGAATTTCAGCCTTAACAATCAATTTTAACTAAAATCAAAAGGAAAAATAAAGTATTTTACTTGATTTGTGAGAAGGGGGAAATCCAAGTTAATTTAGGAAAATATAGGAATGTAATTTGAAAAACACAGTCTAAAATATATCACACACTCGTACCTCGGTATGAGTTGATACATCCTATCATTTATCCCTATATTTGGCGAAAGTTTGAGGTAAAAATTCTGGGTTGCCAATAGAGTTTATATGCAATTATAATACATATCGCACATTCAGTTTTAAATTTATTTATTCTATATTTATAAAAGTTATTTCTTCATTAATAATTTTAAGCACAGAAATTATAACTGCTAAAACTTTTTAATTTAAATAAATAACTATACATTATGTTTAACATTAAAATATATTCTGACACAGTAATCTACTATACCCATTTATTTATTATTAAAATAAAAGAATTCACACGCAGGATTGAATAAATTTTTGCTGACATTTTTTATTTTCTTAATGTAAAATGTTTTAGCGATGAACTGAAAAATGACTTATGTGATCTACATTTTTCATATGTATTTAAAACTGAAATGCAAACTTATAAATATTTTAATATATTCTTAATGATATGAATAAAATTTTAACTTATGAGGTTAAGGCTGACTGAAAGCTAAACAGGGAAAAGATTTATAATTGTTCTAAAAAATGTTCTAAAATAAACTCTGAATCTGGCATTGATTTATTAATAACAGTTTTAAAAGAATAAATCTGGCATTGATTTACGAATTGAAATTTTCCGATTTAAATAATGATTTGACCAATTTAGTTATAAGCTACTGAAAACCAAAAGAGGAAACAGTTAAGCGATTTAAAAATAACTCGCGTAAAGTGGGTAACCTGAACAAAAACTTTAAAATTGTTCGAATAAATAGGAACAAAAAACTAAAAAATAAATTATCAGTAAATCTGAAGGCGTTTTCTTGAGAATCAGAGCAAAGAAGCTGTCTTGTGGAACTTTCTATACTTATCTAAATAGAAGTTCGCATTAGCTGATTTCCTTTCTTTGTGTTCGATCAGTGTTTGATGTGGTGTTTTTGTTCCACTTCAGTGGCACAGTCACCCCCTTTTATGGTAAACTGAGTCTTGAACCGTCAGGCTCCATTAAAAGATTTCAGCATTCAAGAAATCAGAACCATTCACTTACTTTCAACTAAATGATTGTTATTTACATTGGAATCCTAATTCTCCATACCTATTAATAAAACGATGAAAATTTGGGTTGAAAATTGTTTGCATCCATTTTTTTTAAATTTAAATTATTTAAATTATATTTAAATATATATATATATATATATATATATATATGGTTAACATTTACTGTACGGTCACTCTTGGCGACTTTTCCAAATAATCGCCAAAAATCTCGCCATTTTGTACAAGCGAAGTCTAAAAATAAACAGAATATTGAAATATATTGCCTGGTTGATCGCAATCCCTCATCTGCGATTGGTCGGAATTAAGTTATCAAAAAATGTTATTTATCGCCAAATGTGGAAACATCGCGCCAAGAGTGCAGTACAGTAAATCGCAGCCTAATATATAAGGAAAAGCTAAATATATTTTAAAGAGTCTCTTCATTTTTGACAAGTATAGTGTTCACGGGTGTAGAGTTCATTGAAATGCATAAATCAATAGTATTAGTTAGTATTTCAAATGAGGACAAGGATTCTCGTGGAACTAATAATAAATAGCAATCAATGAGTATGATCTGGAAATGTTAAGTGGGCATTTTTAACAATATATCAGTTGGTGAAAATGTGCTTTGTGTCTCCTGCTTGGCGCGTTTTCAAAAACGGCATTGGCATGACGAAAATTATACCGCTATTTCAAAGTGAAACTAATTAGTGACCAATGAAAAGGCTAAAACAAAAGAATAATTAATGAGCATGCACGATAAAGCGCTTCGAATTCTCTCATTATTCTCTCATCTCAGATTGCCATAAAGAGAGCATTAAAGATTACAAACGTCTGGTTTACCACGCTTGGCACGTTTATCGCCAAGTTAGCAAGGAAGGGGACCTAAATCCCAATTTAACCTCTCAGTTTTTAATAAAAAAAAAGTGCGTTTTTTTTCTTAATAAAAAAACATACTTTGATCTCATTTGAAAGGAATTTTAATGACTTAAAATGTTTTCTTGCAGGTAAACTGTCTACGGCGTCCGCAGTAAAAGACTCAGCTCTAGATGGCCAGTCTAACTCGGTAAGTATGAAATCTTTGGTGAGGAATTTGCTTGACTTGTTGGTGCAGAAATGCGTGTACTTTGTGAACAGTTACTTAGCTCGACATCGGAAGAGAATGTTATCGCGATCACACGAGGAATAACTTTCTTTAAAGTAAACCTTCAACAACATATCGATACGATACTCAGAAAGCCTTGACCGTAAATATTCAAACATTAAATGGTAAAAATCTTATCACGAGATATTACTTTTGTTAAAAATATATAATAAATCCACAATTGAATTTTATTTTGGAAAATGCGAACTCTTTATTTTTAAATATCGTATAGTATTTTTTTTAAATTATATAGATATATATTAAAAGCTGCATAGAAAATCATTTGAAGAAATTACTAACAACAAGAAAGTTTGTATCAGAAATAAAGAAATTGTTCAGAATAAGGCATAAGATTCTTTGAATAAATGAAAGGCATTAGTGTAGAACTTATTTCTCATCAAAGGAAGCTAGTGGAAAATGCTATAGAATATTAATTGTAACAGAATATAGACCAAGCGTATAGTGAATAATAGATGAAGTAACAATTTCCAGGCGGAAATAGTAAAAAAAGAACAAGATGTATGATGGGATTATTAAAATACTAATGAGAAACAATAGAATCTGCAACTGACTTTATTATACTCCAAATCTTCTTAGAAATATTTACACGGTTTATAGTTAACAATAAGGCATGATCTTCTGTCTGAAAGAATCATATAAATTTATCCGCAGTGACCATGACAAGCGAACAAACAAACCATGACTAAATTCTGTAATAAAAATAATTTAGTTGCTGTTCTGGCACTAAAACATGCCTTTTCAATAACATCTAAATAATATGATTAAATAGATAAACAGCATAAAATATTTTAAATCTAATCTAAAATCAAATAATTTACAACAAGAATTATTACAAAAATAAATTTTTCCCTGTTGAATTTTATTTCTTACAACAAAGGAAAAACTCTAGTTTCCATCATAGTTATAAATTTTAAAGCAAATTTTTTTCTAAAGAAAAATTTAACTAAATAAATGATCGTTTCATATCCTTTTTGTCTTTTCTGGAAAGAAAAATTCTCTTAACGGTATGTTAACACAAATGCTTTATTTTTAATACAGAGGATGATTTTTTAGATTCGTAACAATTTTTAATGAAGAAAATTTCCAAAGGCAATGTTTTTCCCCGTCTCCTTTGCAATTTTTTACAAAGCGAAAAATTCATGAACCACTAAAACTATTCTAATTGCTTAAACCAAAAATTAACCTTATATATTTTTTCAAGAAAAATAGTGAATTGTATCTATTATATCCTGAATTATTTTATATAAGGGCCATTATTTCAATTCAACATATGCAAAATTCATTCGGCACATTTTTAGTTTAATTTTTTCCATATTTAAAATTGCTTCTTTTAATACTTTATAATAAAAATTGACTTCAATGTTAACAAAGATGGAAAAATGATTATTTTGTCTGACAATTTTGCATACATTACTGTTCAAATGTCTAAAAAACGATGTTACAATCATTCTTATTAAAACAATCAATTTTAACTCAGAAAAATTTAAATTAAGTACTTCTTCTTTAAGCATTTTCAATAATAATGTGTAGAAATGTAGTTCTTACTACAAAAGTTTTAATTTAAAGTGAAGTGAAGTACTGTTGGAATGGGTAGTATATAAAATATACAGCAAATAACATTTAATCAATGACAAGAAGAAAATATATGATAAAGGACGAAAACGCTGTGTGCAATGTGCAATTTTAAAATAATTATCAAATTCTAAACATAATATTATCGAGAAAAATTTGCATTAAGGAATAAAAATTTTATTTTAAAACATGTTTGAAATTTATTTTGAAATTTATAAAATTCAAAGTGATTCAAAATCACGCATTATGAAAAAATAAAGTACTTAAAGGAAAAAATAAAGTTGTTTTTTTTTCCAAACTATTTATTATTTTTATCAAAATTCTATTATTATCATTAAAGTTTAAGTATTACTGTGTTGCATGATTATGTACCATAGATTTGTATGTTTCAAAAGATTTTCTTTTTAAATTACTAAGAGGAGAATAATATATTTTTAAGCATTTTAAGGGCTTCATTATTTTTAAAATAACATTCACATTTATCTTCTAGGATAGTATAAATATTTTCTTAAAATTTTGAATGCAAAAGTTAAATTCGCTGATATTTGCTATTTTAAAGTAGGATTTAAAAATTGGTGAAGCTTTATTTTGAAAATTTTGAAGGTAAATCATACTCGACTATCCACTATTCTTTCGATATTTTTTACCTACTCTCCAGGAATCGAGCTACATGATGGCTTTTCCCATGGATGACGACAACCTTGCGGAAGAAAGCGCACAGGCAGCTGTCAAAATGCTGGCAGAATCCTTGGCCGATGCAGACAGTGACGATGATGAAATAGATGATAAAAAAGAGGAAGAAACCAGCTCTATCCCTGCTGAGGAGGAGAAGAAAGAGGACCAAACAGAGCAACCAGAGCCGATGGGTATTCTTCAGGCTGAACTAGATGCCGAAGAACAAGCTCAGAAACCATCCCCACCCCAAAGACCTTTCTTCAAAAGACCAAAAATTGAGGAGTTGAGAAAGATTCTTGGGTTCCCACCTCCAGAAGGTACAGCTGCAAAAGCAAAACCAATTCCCCAGGAGAAACCTAAAGTTTTTCAAGGACTGTTCAACAAGCCAAGACCTAAATTTGAGCCAAAGATTGA
>JAPDSC010049829.1:0-10161 GCA_026290005.1 Latrodectus geometricus | reverse complement strand
AATAATTTGATTTATCAAGGAGGTTATGCTACGTTAAAGGAATCTAAAGTTTAAATTAAATGAATATAATGCGCATAAAGTTCAGACCATACACTAAATAAGCTACGATGCTTAACTACGTAACTCAATGTCGTATATATAAAATTTATGGACGCATGATGATGACGACAAAGAATTTTTTCACTTCTGAGACTTGAGCATGATTGAAATCTGCTATGTTTGAAACAGCTAGTTTTTTTTTTTTTTTTTTTTTTTTTTTTTTTTTTTTTTTAACTGTTTTTGAAAAGTGATTTATTTTTCATTTTGTAAAATAGATTCTTAAAAGTTTCTTAATGAAATTTAATCAATGTTAGATATCATATGGAAAATCAATGTTAGATGTCATCAATCAATGGTAGATGTCATCAATCAATGGTAGATGTCATATGGAAAGCATTATGTGTCTTAATTACATATGTTTCTAATTAAATAAGAAATTTTTGTTTATAAATAGACAGTAAAAATGTCTATTGTTTGATTGTTAACAATTCATAAAAGCTCTAATCAGTTTCAACTGTGGTATGTATTTATATAAACTTTTTTATTAAATGTATATTTAATAAAATTATAACATAATAAAAATTTTCGTAAGCTAAATGATAGTAGTTACAAATTTTATGACACCTTTAGTTCATAATTTGCAAATAATTTATATCTTTGAAATGTCTTATTAAATAGAAGCTATTTTCAAGTGAGTACGATGTAGGACAGATTATAAAGTTTTTATCTTATATTAGCATTTCATGAATTTATGTAAATTTAATTTGTACCTAAAAATCACAATTTAATAAATCTGTAACATTTTTAAAATCTAAAAATCTGTGATTTATGAGTAATTATGTATGTATCATATCAAGGAAAAATTTCCAAAAATTCAATTACATAATATAACTTCTGAGAAACTAATTTTTTAAAATCGAGTTTAGTCAGAGAAAATCTAATAAAGTGTTTTGTGATTTTTCATTTGCTTTCACTAAATGTAATTTATCTAAATCAAATAAATAGTTTAATAAATATTTTAAAAGGAAATATTTTTGCATATCAAAATTAATGATGACATTTTAAATTATTATTTACTTTGATTTTCTTAATAATTTTAAAAATTTATTGTAACAAAATTATTCTAAATTGATATATGAAAAGATTTCAACAAAATACATATATAGATTTTGCATTTCTTTAATATTATGATACATCTTTATGTAGCTGAATGATTAAACCAAGTTTTTAATAAATCACATTAATTTAAAATCATGATTATTAAAGAAAATAATTAAAATAGTTGCTTTTAATAATTTCTCTCTATGATATGTTTATATAATTTATTTAAAATTCATTACAATATTTTCTATGTACTAGTTTTGAAAGAATTGCCAAATAAATCCCAGAACATCTTTGTATTCAATGTAGTTTCATCAAAATACATTAATCAAATATTCAAGGCTTGATCAAGGCCACGTTGAGTAAAGTATATTTGATTATGTGGAAAATGGTTGAAATAAGTATAATGAAAATATGGGAATTATACATAAAATTCTTTTGAAACAAAAATGTATCAATGATTATGTTTGTAAATATTCGCATGTATATTAAATTTAGTAAATTAAATTTGTTCAAGATAAATAGAAAATATTTACATTTTTAATTAAAAAGCATATTTTATTCTTATGATTTCGTAAATACTTCATGATAAGTAAATATTACTAAATAAATAATACATAATAAGGAAATATTACAAATGTTATTTATTTGAAAGAAAATTTTTAGTTAAAAAGGTTATATAAAATGCTTGTATAAATTTAATATAAATAATTTCTAAATAGAAATTGTATAATAAATGCAGTTGAAATCCTTATAATTAAGTTAAATCGATAAAGTGACTTATAAAAATATTACATAAATTGTGTATGTGTGTCTTAAAGCTCATGTAATTTAGTTATGTTGCTAAAAAATTAATCTTGTAAAAAGTAATTTTGACACATAAAAGTAGCAAAATAAAGGCAATAAATAACACAGTTTTGATGTAAATAACTTTCAAAATTAATTATTTTTGTACATAATTAACTGTCTTTTTCAAATCAACTCCCATGAATTTAGGGCAAAATAGAATTTAATTACTTATTCTAAAATAGTTTTCTACTTTTTATTTTTTCTACTTTTTATTTTGAATTTGTTTATTTTTAATTCACTAATTTGCTATTGTATCTGTTCCACAATTAAAATAACAAATTATTTAATTTCTTTATTATTAATCAAATTAGTTAAATACAATAGAAAACTTATTTTTTAAAGCTTTTTTGCAATAGAAAACTTAATCTTATTTTCTATTTACACTTATGCTATGCATAACTGTTCAAATTTACGAGTACTCCAACAAATTCTTTTTTTAATAAATAATATGAGCAGTAAAAATATTAAATAATAAATGGTATGCATTGATATGAGTAATTTTTCCAAAAAATTAGGAAGTTCTCATGTTAACGAGAATCACAGTAACGGGCAGCCCAAAAGTTTTCAGTTATTTCCATAAAGCCAAAGTCAATATTAATATATAACTTTACTATTAAAGGTGAGTTTTAAAGTTATATTTCTAATCTCCGAAAAATAAAAGTGAAATTGCCTGAATTAAATAACTGTTTGCTACTGTATTTATTTATCTCTCCATTAGTCTTGAATCATAAAATTTAAAGAAAAATCTTGTAATCAAAATTTGCTTTCATTATCAGAAAGTTTTTTTTTCATAGTGGGTTGATGAAATTTTGATTGATATTGATTGATTGATTTGAAATCAATTATTTTAAATATGATATCTATTCTTAATTACCATGTACCGAGTTTTGAAAAACTGATATTGATAATGATACTAAAATTTTTCCTAAAATCTTTCCTTAAATTTTCCCTTAATTTTCCCTTCAATTTTCCTTAAAATATTCTCTAAAATCCTTTAATCTGATTCAAATTTTTTATATTTCAAATAATATTCATAAGCAATTCATAATTAACATTCTTTGCTATATTTATTCATTTCAGAATTGATGCTTATTTGAATACTTCACATATTGTTTGAATACAAAATTAATGGTTATGTTTGTATAAATTTCCACACAAATCAATGAATTCTCACCCACTTTAGTATTCAGAGTTCTTTTTTTGCAATATTTCGGTCAAATTTCTTATTACACGTTTTATAAATTCGTTGAATATTTTCATGAAATGAATATAAATGAGGCACTAAAAGTGAGTTTTTAATTTGATAAAAAACTCAAATGATTTGAACTTTTCAGTTATATTTTTGAACTTTTCAGTTAGTTTCACTATAGATAAATATTGAGAAAAAGCTCTTTAGAGTAGAAAATAGAAAATATGATGTAAGTACTATTGAGCAATCGGAAACTGATGTTATTTACTGATTACAAATCTGTCAGAGTGAGGACTTGGCAATTATCCAAATTTCTTTTTCTGTGACAAGCGAATATAGTCAAAATATGTGAAGATTTCTCCTTGGAATGCTAAACATAATAGATTGTAAAAGCCTTTAAGAATTTTCTGCAGTTATATTAAATCTTATCTCGAACAAGCACGTTTGAAATAATTTGTTTATCATTGCAATATTTAAAAGTTTTAGGAATTTGATCACATTATTTGACAAGAAGTTTCTGTTTTCACTACTTTATGAGCATTCAAAAATGTCTTTTTTTATATCAGATGCCTACAAACATATATATATATATATATATATATATATATATATATATATATATATATTATAACTAACTACATTAAAGGCCTAGAAGGGAGAAAAAAGAAAATTTCATACATTTATTTAGATTTCAATAAAATAGAATTCTTATTTATAAGAATAAATTATATTATGTTTAAGTAAAATGCATGAAATCAATATAGTACTAATTTTTATGTGTAAATTTATGTACATAATAAGTAATTACTTTAAATTTCTTAGTATAAGTTAACTGAAATTTATTCTATGTTGGGGAGTTACACATTTTCAATTTCTTATTTCACCCAGAATTTAAATATTTCACATCAGAAGCAATTTGGTAAAACTATACTTTAGAGTATCATTTGGCGAATTTGTTGATTTTTTGGCGCCATTCATGTTTGCGCCGATTACAGTGCTAACAGGCATGGTTGAATATTAAAAAATAACGCAACATCTATTGGATTTTCAAAATTCTAAAAACGATAAGCCAATCAGAACCTCGACTGGATCTAAACCAATCAGAAGACGATTCGGATTTGCCCAGTTTGGTGATCAATCGTGATCACAACTTGGTGAGAATCAAAGAGGCATCCTATAGTATACTCTAACCCAGGGATGGGAAAACCTTTTCGATCGCGGGCCACAAATCAAAAAAATAAAATTTAGCGGGCCAAGATTAATTTTTCTAAAATTTTAAAAACAATATATAAGTATTACAATTTAATATATTAATGAGATGAATGAAATTGCGATTTCAGTTTTAAAAGTTCCTTATATTGAGGTTCGAAGTGAGATGTACTGATTCTAAGAAACGAGGCTAAATGCTCATCTGACAGTCTACTTCTGAAATAATTCTTTCTAAGGTTCATAGTTGAAAACACTTGTTCACATATATAAGATGAAGCAACCATAACATTGATTTTCTGGGCATGAGATATTAAGTTTGAGAAACTTACTTTCGATAATGATTTGTAAAACTCTGGCATATTTAGAAACAATTGTTTGAGATGATTGTTAGATTGAAACTCAATTAATTCAAGCTGCAAATCTCACCTCACTGCTTCACAATTTACATTGAATGGCATGGTAAAAATATCCAATTCTGCTTAAATGGCACTGAAATCTTGAAATCTGCGTTCGAACTCAAAATGCAGTTTTTTCAAGCTATCTTCATAATTCTCTTCATTTACTGTGGGTATTGAATTTAACCTTGGGAAATGAGATAAGTCGTTCTCATCTAGCTGCCCAGCAAACATATTAGAGATAGATGGAGCTTAAATTGCGCAGTCTGCCACACGTGAGGTCCACCTATATTGAATTCACCTATATTGAATTCCCATATGTATGCTCCACAAGAAAAAGATAACGCTTGTTGGCGCCAATCTACAGCTATAACTAACAAATAACTTCCGCTTTTAACCCTTTACCGATTGAAAACTGCCTGTGTTTGCTATTTTCTTCGATTTATGTTTTGTAGAACAAAAATAGAGAATGTAAACAGATTACCAGCTCATTGAAAAAAAGGAAGAAAATATATAATATTTAAACAAAGTAGAAAAGGAGATAGATATATATAATATATGAATAATTCTTTTAATTTGCCTCTGACCGACAAATTAAAATTCTATCAGCGGGCCTTATCGAACCTTCCGGCGGGCCGGAGTTTGCCCATCCCTGGTCTAACCAGCAACTTATATGTCGTCTGAATAAATCGAATACATATAAAAGATTAATAATTTTCTCATGATTAATTGACACCTTAACAGATAGTTTTATAAAAATATTCGCATTTGTATTTATCAGGGTTTATAAGTTAATTATTAAAATGTGAAAAAATAAATTTTTTAATTTTATACACTTAAAAAATTATGAATAACTGATAATCCTCCAAGATCTTTTTATAAGATTTGTACAGAAATAATTTGAAAATAATATATCATGAGTGTTATATTGATTTAATTATTTTTTATTTATTTTTCGGAAAAAATTCATAAAAGACAATAAAAATTACCGTTCGTATATCAGAAGCTGAATTTTGAGAAACAGAAACTAAATTAGCACATCGGGAACCGAATTTAATATTAATAAACTTTTTGAAGAGGAGAACAAAGATTTTGTGTAAAATGCGCGTAATTTCCATTAAGGCGTAAAATATTTGCATAAAATAAACACTATAATATTTTAAATCATTAAGAGATAAAAATGATTTAACGGTAATTTAAAGAAATATTAAAAATTTCCCTGAGGAAATTGCAAAATGTATGCTCTTAAAATATTATATAATAATAATAAACTTTATTAAACAAAAGAATATAGATTTTCAGTAAAACGCACGTACTTTAAAAAAACATTAATGAAATACTTCGAATTATTAGTAAGTATTTGGCTGGATATTTTTAATGAAAATTTAACTTAATATTTCTTGCTTTCTAAGATTTCAATATATATGGTGTCGAAATATAATCACTTAATTATGTATGATAAGTATACATTTTGAAAACAGAATAAGTTTATCAACACACAATTTACATACGGAAAATTTGGGTATAATAAAGTAAAATAACGGCCAACTAAGCTTTTCTAAATTTAAATTATTTTACAAATACAAAATTCTTAAAAATAAAATAATTATTAGATGCATTTTTTGATTATATTTTATTGGAGATTTATAGAAATTACCTTACAAGTTGAAATTTCCTAACTTTTTGAATACTTTCAAAACAGTAAAACTTATAAAAAAATCTTTTTATTATATAGAACATTGAACATTTTATATATATTTTGATTGGTAAAGAATGTACTAAGATTTGTAACAAATGAATTTTAATTTTTATTTGAAATTTCATTTATAAATTTGGTGAATTAATTTCAAATTTGGACTAAAATATTTATGATTAATAAATTCTGCAGCGTAAGTGTTTAACATAAATCAGTCATGAAATTATTGCTTCAAGAATCTTAAATGCCTTACTTTGTAGGCAATTTATAAGACTTCAGGGAAATCTGTCAAATATTTACTTACAAAGATTAAACTGTTTAACAGTTCTTAAAAACCTCTTATAAAGTTTATTAAATGTTCAAAAAATCCACCCAATTGGCAGTAAAATGCTTTTTTTTTTTTTTTTTTTTTTTTTTTTAAATATAAATTTTTTAGTTTCTTGAATTCGGTTATCAATGTATAAGAATTAATTTTATTTTTATTATGTGAATGATATTTATAAGTTTTCAGTAGTTTTAAATACTACAGAGACTGATTGATTAGATTGTTTTCTTTTAATTAGGTGGGTTTTTTTCATTCAAAAATAAACAATTATAAATTAGATTTGGAATAAAAAAAATTGATGTGATGAATATACCGAGTTTGATCATCAAAATTAGTAAAATAATTTACACTAAAATGTTCTAATATAGTACTTAAATTTAAAAAAAATTCTTAATGTCTTAGATAGTTCATTTAGGTATATATAATTACTACCTTAATCAGTTTAATTTCTACTTTAGTTATTTAACCAGTTTTGTTAGTTTTCCAATTGTCCTGAAATGTAAAATTTATTTTGTTAAGAAAACGTATTTTAACATCAAACTTTAAAAAAATTGGAAAATAATATTTAATTGTCTTTAATATTTGTGTTCTTTTTAGTTACACACGTCGGAAATAGAGTGCACAGGAATATTTACAAACCATTTTTATTTTACGTTCAATTATTGATTAGAAATTCCTTAGATTTCTCATAATTAAATGTTTTGTAAAAAAAGAAAATATTTTTAACCTTAAATTTCAATATAAATTGCTTCATGTCTTGAAGTGAATTAAATTAAATATTTTAAATCCTTATTAATTATTTTATTGTTTCGTAAAGTAATTATACAGAAAATGAGACAACAAGCCAGTTTTGTTTGAATACTCTTTCATTTAGTTTCATTGAAAAACAATGATCTAACACAGGAAAGTGCTTCTCAAGAATTGAAAATATAATGGGTCCTACAATTTACCCAGGTAAAATTCGTCATCTTGATTAAGTCAATATATATTAAATGTTCTATAACTATCAATATATTCCCTCTGATGGTTTATGTGGTATAAAAAGGAAATGGTCATTTAACCGTAGTTTAAATACGAAATTATATTTAAATAAATTTGAATTATGGTCAAGAGGATATATGATGTTTATTAAAAGAGTTTAAAGGAAGGCTAGATTTATACATTTGTTACTGAAACTATTAGGTGATGTTAAACACTTTTTTTCAGTACCTTTTGCATGAAAAGAGTAATTTTTCCTTCAATCCATAAAAACTTATCAAAACACACATTGGAAAAATTCTAGGCATTATTATTCTAGAGAACATAATGGTACTATTTAAGTTTCTATACTTATTATATTAATTTTGCAGGAGTATTTGCTTTTTAAGTTACATAATGTTAACATCAGTGATTATATATTGTGCAATTTTGGAAAAATTCTGGATTTATTTAGACTTTTATTATGTATTTACTGAAAAAGAAAAGAATATCAAAATTGATTTGCAGTTATTATTGTATCAATATTTAAAATAAAGAATTTATATTTACATGATAAACCAAAATTATATTCTAGAAATCGTTTCGGCTTAGAATATTATAAAAACAAATTAGCAACATTTTAAACAACCAATTTCTAGATTAAAAATGAAAAATAAAATTATGAACAATTAATGGTTCATTTCCTATTTAAAAACTCAATAATGGAAGTTTCAAAAATAAAACTATTAATTATTTATATAACAAAACTTGATAGATTAAATATAGTTTATATTTGAATAATCTTAAATTTATTTCCCTATCTTAGTTTCATCTAAATGACAGAAAAAAATGAGTATAAGGAAAAATATTATAAAATATATTCTTCACGTAACACACACACATATAACATTTATTTCTTCACATTCAATTTTATATTGTATTTAGTTTATACAGTTGACATATCTTAAATAATTTTGAAAAAAAATAGTGTAAAAACGTTTTAACAGCTGGGTGAAATTATTTCATAATTAATGAACAAATGAAGTATGAACAGATGTCACATAAAGCTACTAAATGTTGAAATTTAACATAATGTTAAGCGTCAATATCAAAAGAAACATCATTTTACATAACAATATCAACAAAAAGTATGATTCTTTCTTTGTTCGAAACCTTACTAATTTATCAAAATGTACATAAAAGCATTTCCCTGTTTTCGTACGAATTTATAAATTTTCTCAACAAACCACAACAATTATTTTTTAATTATTAAAACTAAATATAATTTATCTTTATAATTTTACCTATCCTTACAGAGGTAAATATTATTCCTTTTTTATACTTATAAAATTGATGTGGAATGTTGAATAAACCCATACATTCACAAGAAAACAAGAAAGTACATTTCAAAAAATTAATTATATTTAAAAAAACCTCAACATGTATGACAAATACTTATCATATACTTTTTAAAACTTTTTAAAGCTTCAATATATTTTGGAATTTTGATTCACTATCAATAAATGTATATATTTTGTGATGGAGATTGAGATCGCTTTCTTACTGTTAGGAAAATTATAAGCAGAATACTTTATACTTTAGAAAAAATTTTCATAATTTTAATTATTTCATATAAAAATTATTTTATTTATTGTTATAAGAAATAATTTTACGAAAAATCAATATTCATAAGGAGAATATTATGTTTGAGTTTAATATCACTAAACATATTTATTTTCTTAATTGTAAATACGTATTAATTATTCATTTCATTCATGTTTAATAAAATTAATATACTTATAAAGGATGAATTAGTTTTAGATTAATTAAGAAAGATTTTAATTTTATTTTTGCATCATATATAAATAATATTTTCCCTTTTGGAAATATTTAATCACATTGATAAATTAAAAATTACTCTCAAGAAAATATACAGATACAGTAATTAATTTTCTTAGTTTAAATATTTTCAAGGTCAAACGAATGATCTTCCCATATGAAATAAATTTAACTGGAAAAGTATAAATATTTGTTCAAAATTACAACATTTAAATATTCAAAGAATTTATATTCTACAAAAAAAAAAAAAAAAAAAAACCCTGCAAATGTAAATGAAACATATTTGTGTTTTATTTTTGCGCAAAAAGAAAAAATTCTATTATTATGAAAATTATCATCAATTATGTTAAAAAAGGATATTACTTATCTTAATTTTAAATAATCTAATTGATATAATAAGTTACTAAGATTTTAAAAAGAAAATGAAGTTCATTACAATTATACCATGATATTTATTTTTTGCTTAACTTTAGACAAGTTTATTTTCATATGCATCTAAAATTTTTTTCAGTTAATTCATAGATGAATTAAAAAGAAACTAATGTTAGATTATGATAAGACA
>JAPDSC010049821.1:111933-141334 GCA_026290005.1 Latrodectus geometricus | reverse complement strand
TAATATTATGTAAATTAATGTAATAAGTTAATGTTATATCAATTGTTAATAACAAACTGTTCATCTCTTTTTTGCTACTCTTTTCTGTATTGGAAGTAAATTAATAAAAAATCAAGACTAATCTCTTTGGAGAGGAATATCCCACTTGGCTATAAAAGAGAATGTAAAAGTTAATTTGGCGCAGACAAAAAGGCACTTAACCACAAAAGAGCAGATGTTCCCTTGCTCGGCTTATCGACTTCTAAAGTTTTATGGCCCAGGTATAACTGAAGTTGTAAAAATGAAATCGGTCCCATTGAGCTGTCGTCACTAAAAAAGTAACAACTGTTAACGGAAGCCATTCTTGTCTGAAAGGAATAAAATGTCTTAGGCTGAAGTATTGCGTTTACTGTTATAATAAAAAAAAAAAATATGGTGTTTTGTCATTGATCTTATTGATTATATTGTCGACATGGCGTCGGTATTGTTCCTGATATTGGCGACTGGTTTTTGGCTTCAAGACGTCGTAAAAATAAGAGTTTGGCGATTTATTATGTATGTGTGATAACGTCTGAAATTGAGAATTTGTCATTTTTTTCAGTTACCGGTTGAAACTGGTTTTTACTATGCAAATCAACGCAAATTGCTATAATAGAGGGTGTTAAAGAAATATATGAAATCTGGAATAATCTTTTTATTTCAATGATTTAATATCCGTTAAAATAATCAAAGAGTATGATATATAATAAATAATTAATTATCATGGATGTTAAATTAAGGGATTGTTGAATAAGTTGCTTTTAATTATTCTTATAACTAGAATGTTAAATAAAGAAATATATTGCAGAAATTACGCATATATTTTATTTATTATATAGCTGTGAAACAAACTTAAAGAGGAATTAAGATAGAACTTTAGATCCGCCAAATATTATATTTAAAATTAAACTTAATTAAAAATTAATAATGGTGCTTAAAATTTAGAAATCATTCTGAAAATCTAAAATGATAACACACTTTAACAAACATTTTAATGCCCCCAAAATTAATGTTTAAGCATTAACATAATATTTTAGATGAGTTACTTCAGAATAAACGGAATTATTATTTTAAGATTATTAAAATTATTTGATTATTTTTAATAGACTTGAAAAATCAACAATGCTAATTTATATATGTTCTCAGGATATGTGTTTTTAAAATATTCTAAAATCTATTTGAGTGTACGCAAAATATATTTGTTATAAATACAGAGAATTAAAGTATTGTAATTGGTTAATTTTGAGATAAAATATAAAATTTTAATTTTGAAATGAATTGATTATCACTATTTTATAAAAATTATTATTAAAAGCAGTGTAATAAATTTTTATATATTGATACAAAGAATATGTTTTTTATTAAATGTCTGCTACATTCAACTAGGAACATCAAGACAAAATGGAAATCTAATAGAAAATATTACAAGATCACGGGTATCCATTACACACTCTCTTGTTTGGGATCAGGGATACTTTGGCTCAACGAGCAGGGATGTAACACAATGGAGAGAGAAAAAAACATTCCAGAAACTATTGTGCGAAAAGCTTTTCTTAGAATCCAGAAAAATACCATGTACGATTCACATTTTCAACAGAAATGGAGAAATGTAATATCTATCACAACAAAACGATGGTATATTTGTTGGAAATAATTTTTAAAATTGATTATTTTGATTCACACTATTATATGTTTCCCATAAAAAAAAAAAAAAAAGAAAGAAAGTTCCAGAATTTATTTTAGACGAGGAATTTTTTCCTTAGTAGTGGAGGAACAATGTAATACAAATACCAACAGAAAAAAAACTTTTCAAAGGGCTGACCCCACTGCAAACTTATATACAAAAACGAAAAACTTATCAAAAATCAACCAAAGCCTGACAAGCTCTTTATTTCGTGGTTAGAAATAGTAAAATTGAAAAATGTTTATTTTTTTGTATTCATAAATTAATCTGTTTTGAAGTATTTTATTTCATAATATCTAGAAACAAAAAATCTTGAAAAGATTCTGGCACATGTTTTACAAACATATTAATTATCAATGAAAAGTAAATGACATTTTTTTATGCATAGAACCCATTGAGAAAAATATCTCTCAGATCGTTACATAAATAAGTACCAAAATGTTTTTGCTTTAAATTCGGACAACAATCTGAAAAATGATCAAATGAACATACTTATTAAAATCATTTTAAATATTAGAGGATGTAAACAAAACCATAATTTTAAGGAACTGTTGGTTGAAGAATAACTCTTGAACTTGTCTATTCTATTAATTGAATTTCAAACTTCCCAGTGTTCTTTCGCTCGTATGATGTGGACATTTAAGAATAAAAATAGTAATATACTGCCAATAACGCCAATCTTTCCTTTATTTTACTGTGATTCCAAAATAAAAGATTGGTGATTTATTTATCGTTGTAAAGAGGATGAAGTTATCACAGAAAAGCAGGCAGTGTGAAATTAGCCAATTCATTTACTGATGTCTTCTTTTATAATTTAGATACGTATTTCAAAAAAAATCTGAACACTCATTTTTATAATATATATTACATTTAGTAAATAATTTTAGAGAAAAATGTAGGGAACTACTTTGATATACCCCCTCCCAAAAATTATGCGCTAAATCTGTCACTCCTTACGGACTTTTTAGGGTTGCTGTTTCTTACTTTGGTGTTGCCAATTTAGGTTTTTTCAGCTTTTAGGTTTTTGCTGTTGCTAAATTCAGTATTTTTTGTTAATAATTATTTGTATTTAGCGAGAATCCATCTTGGTGAGAAAAAAAGTCGCCAAATTTCCGATTTGGGGGTTGAATATCAAAGTAGTTCCAAATTTAGAAGGACTATTACCCAAAATGTAGTGATTTAAATACTTTATCATAATGTGACAGAAATATATAAAGATACTTTTGTGATTTTCATAGCAACTACAATCAAATGGCGCCGAGTTTATCGCCAAGTTAGTATTAACGCATATATTTGTACTTGGTAAATTAAAAATTGCCTACTTTTACAATGTTTAAGTTGAAAGAAGAAAATTAAAGTATTATGTCAAATTTGGCGAACATAAGTTGAAAGAATTTATAAATACCTTTCGTTTGGCTCCCTTTGGCTATCTTTTTCGTTAATTTGGCAGTTTATCGCCGAAACCGTTAAAGTCAAACAATATTTACATAAATATATATTGTGTATAAAAGTAGGTCAAACCACCCTCTTTTTATTAGAGAAAATTTTGGATGAATGGAGTACCGTAAATACGCTTATTGATGCCAAAATAATGATTTTTTTTATAATTTTTTAAAATATTAATATGTTTTATTTATGCCAAGTTAATTGCCCGCAAATGATTTTATTTGGCGATGAATTTGAATTCATATTCATCGCCCAATTATTTACAAAAAAAAGAATTTACAATCAGGTAATTAAATCAATATAATACCCGTTTCTTTTATTCTTCTTTGCAAGTTAGATTACTTTTAAGTGTGAAGTACTGCAGTAAAATATAATAAAAATATTGCTGATACTCAAAATGCTTAAATTAGTAAAATCAGAAACAATTTCCCGTATTTCTAAAATCGATGCAAAATTTTTTCCCCTGTAAAATACAAATAAACAAAAGTAAATTTTATAACTTGGGGCAAAATACTCGTAACAAATCAAACTCAAATCCTTTCTCTCATTTTTTTTATTTTTAAATGGATTGAAAATCTAATTTTAATTCTCTCACGGGGCTTGAAATCTGGAAGAAAACGCGAAATGATGCCGAGAGCGACATCTTCAGAAAATAATTAGTACGTCAAGCGGAAAAAAAAAGTAATAATAAATACGAAATTTTCCATCCATATTTCGGTAAATAGTCGCTGTCTTCTCATTTAAACCACGTGCTCGCACAGGGTCTTTCGGGCATGGGGCCAAACAAAACATAGAAAACGTTCCACCCACTCCCGCGATAAAGCATCAAAACCTGAACCGTCATACCGCCTGCCTTTCCATTTGGAGGAGGCATTCAAATGATTCTATTCTTTCTTGGGATCGCATCGCAATTTTAAATGCTCGCAATTGCGGACAAACTCTGCTGAAGCTCTTACTGCAAGCCTTACTCCCCGGTGAGTTGCTGTTTTGAAAGTGATTGTATGCAAGTACATAATATATGTGTAGCGAAACTTTTCTCCAGTTTTATTTTTGAATTGCAGAGTGATACTCTCTTGGCTGCGAAATTTCTCGCCAATTATTTAAATAACACCTAACTTGGCGAAACAATTTTATTATTTTTTTTTTATGTATTAATATTTTTTTAAAAAAAATATTTAGATAAATTTTATTTGATAGTATAAATAATAATTTTTGCAGAATTTTTTTTCTTAATTTTATTAAAAGGATGCTTATTTTATGTTTTTTCTTTTGATTTTCTTATTTTAAATTTTCGTACATAATATCTAAATTATTTATACTTTTATTTTTAAGATAATTTTTTTGCATTCTAGTTATAATTTTTTTGACATTTTTTATTTATTTCTGTTAGAATTTTCCAGTTTTGAATTTCAAGAAAAGCATTATCATTTTTATGAGATTTAAAATAATTTTTAGAAATAAAAGGAGAATTTTTATAGCATTTTTTAAAAATATTTTTAGTTAATGATTTAAATTTATTTTGTGGGGTAGTCCAAATAAGAAAACAAGAGAAAAATTTAAATTTAACAAATCAGAACATTTTTATTTATTTTTACAATTTTCTTTCTATATTGCTTCCATAAATTCCATGTCGAGTAAATATTTGATAATTGCAGAAAAAAGTTAAACAAAAATATGAAACATTGCATCTTCACAATACTGCGTAACAAATTTAAAGCTAATTTCTAAAAAATAAATTATTTGAAAAATGAATTAGATTAATTAAATAATTTTAATTTGTTTAAATATGCATCGAAACCATTAATGTGGATTAGACTATATATGCCATAGGCTATAAATTCAATCGCATATTTTCAAATTAATATTTTAAATTATTGTTATTTTTTTATAATCTAACAAAAATAAAGGCTTGAAATATATCATTTCTTTTATGTGCATTAAATCAACTTATTCAGGCAGCTTGTGTACTTCATAGCCTAAGAGTGATTAAACATGTGTGTGGTAATGCAATACTTCAAAAGAGAAGTCGTTCTGTCGAATATTTTTATCACTTTGAAAAGAGACATGTTTTATTTCTTTTCGAACGAACCCTTTCTTCTTTGAAGCCCCATCCATTTCATTTGTCAAGTCGAAAAAAATAATTAACTATTGCAATTAATTATTTCGGCATTCGCATCTGCGTCTACCCTTCGCAGACGGCTCTTTTTCGAAAACTTTATTTTAGTTTTGCGCGTCAAATAAAAGTTTTGAATTTCGCCCGATTGCAATGGCGATGTGCAAAATTTTGTTTAAATGTTTTGGCGCCAAGTTCGTTTGAAAAAGAGCCAAACTGGCCGTCAGAGAAAGGGGGGAGAGAAAAGTGAAATGAGTGTACGCAAACTTGCTCTTTTGTTTAGAGTACGCGGTTGATGGATTGAGGGATTAATTTTGCGATAGCTGAGTTAATTTTTTTTTTTCCATGCTACCTCCACTAAAAGACTGGATGTTTACTTTATCTTTTCCGTGCGAAACTACAATCATTTATGCTTTAAAAGAAACATTAATAGAATATATTCTTTATTGTATTTTATGCTTCCCTTTTTTTTTCTTAGTAAAAATCAAACAAAAAAGTTAAAGCAATTATAAGATTAATGTTTTTTAATGTAACTTTATCCTGTCAATGCTGAGAATTACGAATGCGCATTTTGGTGATAAGAAAAAAAAAATTAAAGCCTTTTTCTTTGTGTGCCAATTCCGTAAAATTATATTCTTCACAAGTGTATAGTACGATGCAGTTTATAAATTTAACCTCATATTACTTTTAAAATCTAAGAAACATTTCTTTATTACTTTTCATTTCTGTTTTCATTTTAAAAATAATATTTTAAAGTAAGTTTAAAAGCTCTTTTTTAAAATATAGCAAATATCAGTTTAAATTTAATGTAAAAATAATTTATTTTATTTGATAATTGAGAGTTACAAATCACATTAGTTCTCTAAGGTGATTATCATCACAAACATGTTTTATTTGATAAAGTTATGTAATTTTACTTCGACATGCAGTACTTCCACGAATGGTGACCAAAATATCTTTAAGAGAAGAATTTTAAGCGAGTTAGATTGCTTATCGGAAAGTATATTGCCAATTTTACTCTGATAAGAACCCGAAAACCCAGGTTTTGTTTTAGTAATGGTGCTTTTACAAACGTGATCAGCTAAGGAAATTTTAAATCTGCGTTTCATTTTCTCTTTACAAATTTTAATCAATTTAAAACTATTTCTATTTCAAATGAGTTATCTTTAAAATTTTGCTCAACTAAAATTAAAAAATTTCCTTACAGATTGAATAAGAAAACTTCATTTACTGAATTTCAGTTTTATGAAAAATATAACAATAATATAATACAAAAGGATTAACATAAAAAGTAAAAAAATATTATAACTCAATAAAACTTTTAAAAGTTAATAATTAATGAAATTATTCAAAATAGCTTTTTTTTTCAAGGAGAATTGTAATGCCTAAGTCTCTTCAGTTTAAAATAAAAGCTTATATATTTAGAAAAAAAAACTTCATATATTAATTCACTTACTATATGTATAGTAGCTATGTGAAATGTGTATAAGGAAATTAAATAGAGAATTTCTTTTAAAACCAAAACCAAAATTTTAAATTAACTTAGAACATTATAAATAATCAATTAATCACGATTGATTTTTTTTAAATATTGCCCTTATTAAAAATTGCTTAACATTCAAATATTACAACGCCTAGTGAATATTTTAATAGAGGAAGGCAATTGCAAATTATTTGAATATCCACCGTGCATAGTCGTCCAAGAGAACTCTTTCCAATATAGGGAAACATTCACATGTTGCAAGTAAAAATCCCGGATAACACCTAAATAACCACTCGAGCTGTAGGTAGGTTATTACAAATGCAATCTTCCGTCGTTCAACGATGACTAAGTTCATCTTAAGACCTTCCATGATTTTACCCAGTAGTTCAAATTCATGGAATTGTAGGTCTAGCTCAAAGATTTCGTTTACCACCTCATTTCTCCAACACTGATTACAGAAAGAACTTCAATTCTATAAAAACCTTGGTGATCACAATTTTTGTTTGTCACAAGAATCTTTAGATGTAGAATCAGTCTTGATGTGTGAGTACTTGCTGTTTGTATCAGTTTTTTTGCAAATTAAGAAACAGCTTGAATTTCCATGTTCATAGTTTAATCACTAGAACTTTCAGCTCACGTTGTACCATAAGTTTATTAACTCAGAAGATCAAAATTAAGTTTAGATGTTTACACATTTAAAAATTGCATATCGTGGTAATTTTCTTAAAATATAGCCAACTCGAACGTGAGCAAGAAGTGGTCAATGACTTGTGTCCTATTGAACAGTTTGTTTAGAAAAATACCTCTTAATTGGCTTTTGCTATTGTTAATGAAAATTTATTTTTGTTAACATTAGCAAAGGTTATTGTTAGCAATACCTTTGCTATTGTTAAATAAGCATGTAGGAGATTCAGTGATGTAAACACAAAACATCTAAAATTCAACTGTATCGGTTTTCGAATCAGATGTCCAGTTGCACCTGTGCTGTACTGGCCTTATTCCTGACTTGATGGCATATAGCATTATGTATGATAGTATGATGGTCACATTTAGACTTATATTCTTAATACACTAACAAATGTGGTATATTCTCAGATCAACATAGTGTTGATGTATTATACTGACAGACCAACATAAAAGTTGATGTGGCCGTTCAGCTAGTAGCTTAGTTATTCGTCAGCATATCTTTAAAACCATTTTTCAACATGATATTGTTCATCGTATTGTGATTTGTCTACATAGAATTATTGTGCTTCAATGTCTGAGGACTTTGCAGTGATTTGGAATTTGATTTAAATTGTAGATTCTTATTGAATTAACTATTATGAACTAGTGTTCGTAAATCAAATCTTTTCATTGTTTATTTTGTAAGTTTACCATTAGCAGGGTGTATTATCAGTTGCATATAAGATAGTATTAGGATAATGTTAAGCATTTTTTTTTTCAGACTATTTTTATTTCAATAATACCTCTGAAACATTTTTATTTGAAAACCATCAAAATAAGTCTTCAATTACTTTTGACCTGTTATTCTTTGTATTATAAATTACGTCTTTTGTAGTCTTTATATCTAAGTTATAAATTTGTTTTAATTTGTCGCTTTGCGTCTTGCTTGTACTTGAATTGCTTTAAAGTTAACCATATTTTCATCGCAAATTTGAGGCTAAAAGTAGAATAATTTTGCGTTGAAATTGGCTGAAAAAATAATTAGTTTACATATTAACTGAAGTAAAAATATCAAGAAAAACTTCTGTTAGCTTCCACTATCTCTTTAAATGAATTGTTTTCTTGTTTTGTTAGCAGAGCCATCTAGGAGAAAATATAGTGAATTCCTTTTTTTAATTTTTAAGCTTTTATATTTTAAAAATAATTGGTTATTAACTGGTTAGTTTCACAAAATATGATTTGTAATCTTTTTTTAATAATATTATTTTTTAAAAAATATTTCTAGATAATAAAAATAAGAGTTTAAAGACTGATATCTATTATAATTAATTAGATTGTATAAGTAATCTATATTTACTTTTATATATTTAGTTGAGTTACAATTCTCACAAATATTATTTTGTCCTATAAATTTTATTTTTTATTTTTACGATAAATATAGGATTCTTAAAATACAATTTTTAATGCATTTCTTAGTTTTCCTTCGCACTATTGATAAAAACACATTCGGAAAGAAATATTCCAAAAATTTTTCCACTTTTAAAAGAACTACATACATTTAAAAAAAACTACAAAATAAGTAATACATTAAAAAGAACTACAAAGTTCTTCCCACTTTGCAAAAATAATTGCATTTAAAACTGGCGAAATTTCGGCTAAAAAAACTTCCTTTTTTTATGTTTTATTTTGAAGAATTTATAGAGAAGACAGAATCCGATTTCGTTTAAAATGAGCACTTTCTTATTTCTGCAACAGTAAAGTTTGCGTTTTTTTAAACTACAACCGGAAATTTTCTTTTGAATAACGAACAATTTGAATAATTTCATTTCTGTAAGATACAAATTTTCATTTCAGTCAAAGCAACACTAACTCTTATAACATTTTAACTGAAAGTAATTTCCGAGTATTCTTCTCTTTACAAAACTATGTTTTAACTTTTTAAAAATTGTTGCTTTTATCTTTAAGAAACCAGACGACAACTATTTAAAGTAAACAAGTGTTGATTCCACGAATTTGCGTTAGATTTCATCTTGCATTTGAATGTATCATGAATATTGTAAATATGTTTAATGAAACTATTTTTTTTTTCCGTGAATGAGAAATTTAAATTTGCAGTTAGTTATAAAGGAAAATGCAGTTATGCCTTTGTTAACTATATACAAAGTTAAATCTAAATATTTTTAACGTAAAATATTTTAAAATGTTGTTCCTTTCAACAAGTTTTTGTGAGAATTAACTATCTAATTTGATGAGCAACAATTTTTAAAGTTTGACAACGAGATTTAAAATATGTAATATATATTCTTTGGTGTTTATAAACTGCAAATTATGTGGAGATAATTTACGACACATTTAGTTTTAATCCATAAATTGTGGATTAATTTTGATACAAACATGTATAATAATTATTCTGTCTAAATATGAATTCATCAAACAATTATTATTTCATATTTCTCTTGATTTGTATATAACAGTTGCTAAGAAATATATTCACAGCGATATACTAATATATAATTTTTTAATTTTAAAGCATTAAAAAGAATTCGCCATTCTCGCCAAAACTGTCAACCCAATAGACTACCACATCTAAACGATATGAAAATTTGAGTTATCTCTTTACTTTATCTGGAGAAAAATCTAAGGCTGGTGTTACTAAAACTAATTAGCGCCAAATTTTCACGTTAATAAAAATGCATTTTATTGGTTAAAATGAAATTTTATTAAAGTGATAAAAAAATGCTTTCGCTAACTAGTTTTGATGAGACCAGTATTAATTTTCTACTCATTTAATGATTAGATGTCTACTTAAGTAATTGTTAAACATAACCAGAAATTTTTAGAAAACCTTGCTAGTTTACAATTTTTTCATGAATTAATTGGTCTAAAGAATTAATTAATGGAGGATTAAAATAAAATGGTATAACAATAAACACAACAGTGACATTAAAATGTCAGATTTCAAATCTGTCTATTTCAACAATTCTTAGAAAATATTGAGATAAAATTTAGAGTTTCACTCCGAACACTTAAAAACGATATCAATATCCACAAAATTTAAATTTTAAAAGCATATCTAAATAGTGTTTAATAAAACCCACTTTCAGATCTCGTAATTTTAAGTTCGATGTTTAATTTTATCTTATTATGGCGGATAATTTATCATTTTGTTAAATACGGCATTAGGAATATTGAAATTGAAATCTTGTTATATAGACTGTTTTAATTACATTAAAAATAGTTCGTATTAATCCATTTAAAATTATCAAAAAATATTGGGCAATACGGTATTTGAAACACTGGCATTATAATCGATGTGTTATTTTAAATGTTAGATACTATATGATATGTGTAACTGAATATTAAAATACTTCTGATTCTATCTGGTTAGCTCCATAGAAACATGGAAATAAAAAAGAATAATTTTAGTATTGGATGCATTAAGATGTTAGACAAAATATTAGGTTGGGGAAAAAGAAATCCATTATTTTTATGTGAACTTTATGTAACTTCTTTTGGATTCACTTTGTAAAAAGATTTAAAACAGCTTTTATGTAGATTTTTATGTCTTGCGCGTTACGACTGCTGACATGCAGTTAACTTCGATCATTTATGATATTTTATAGACATTTTCGACGATGCTGTATCCCCATGCGAGGTGCATCTCTAACATCAAAAATATCCGAACGGAATCGACGAAACAAAAATTGTACGTAACTGGTTGTTACAGTCTTATATAAGGACGATGAACACCTTTCACAATTTTAGCCACCCGGCTATCTTTTTCGCCGTTACAAGAGAAAAACTAAAATGTATCGAATTTTCTGTTTGTTGTCTTCCATTTTTAAAACCTTGTACTCGTAACTGAATTAATCAAACAAAAAACCGCAAGAGGATATTTTAGTGTCAAATGTCATCTTTCCAACGAGCACAAATCTGAAATTGTTTGATAGATACCTCACGAGATAGCGATCACTACAGACGTCTACTGAAAAAATAATGGATTACTTTTTCCTCAACCTAATATATACGTAAGATATACATTTGGCCCTATACAGTCAGGTGCCAGTTATCAAGTAGAAAGTTTGCCAGATACACACATTTTATATTCATTTAATTAAAATAAAATGCTAGCCGGAATACAAAAAATGAATCGAAGAATATTTTTAATAAAAAATTGGCTATGTACATATAAAGATGCAACGAATTTAAATTTTAGACTGCTTTTGATTTGATTTGATTTGAATTGTTATATAAGAATAAGTGGTAAAATACCATTTATTTGATAAATTGAATTTATTGATTGAAATTTAAATAACAATTTTTAAAATTTTAATATTTTTCAAGTGCAAGATGCGACTTTTTTACTCAAAATAAAATTTTAAAATATTTAATTTTTTTAATAGTGGTTTGAAATTTTTCAAAGTATAAATATTTTTTTCTTAAAAAAGTTGATCAGAATTTTTTTTTCAAAGAATAAATATAATAAATGGTATTAATAAAAGTAACGAATTTTTTGTTTAATTAAAATTTTATTTTTAGATTAAATATATCGCTGAGATCAATTTGAGATAAATTTTTCTTAGCATTGAAGATATATTATATATGCTCTCCAGTAGTCTAGTTCTAATATACATCTTGCTCAGCTTATACTTGAATTTGCTTCAACCGAGATAGTTTGAAATGAATCGCAGAATGCTATTTCAGTAGTCAAATTCAAAATCGATCGAGCCAAACCAAAGATTCATTAAGTATTTAGTTGTTTAATATGTTACAAAGTACAAATTTATATCGACTACAAAAATTATAAACCATTCTAACCTTCTCGTAATTTTTAAATATTGTCGAAATTACAGTGTCAACACTTCATCAAGTGTCCCTTCTAACCATCAACAAGCCATTAAAATCAGCGGAATATTTAACTTACGGTGGTTTTCTCATTTCCATAATCATCGCCTGTATCTGGTATCGAACCCGTCACCTAACAGACATGAAAGAGAAGTTTTTATACACCAGGCTATCACAACTCTGTTTATAGAAAGTCGAGAGTGAATTGAATATCACAACATTCTTCAAAATATGTATCCAATTATTAAAGTTTTAGAGTTTTTAATGATTCTTAATAATTAGATCTCATTTTAATATATTTTGTAATCATAAGGGTATGGATAAATCGCTTAGAAAATTAGACATTGGCCCTACCTTCAACATGCCTTCACTGATTAATGGTTGGAGTAAATTGAAACAATGTAAACAAATCCGGTTTTTTAAATAAAAGGGTGGTCATGATCTTCTGACTTGAGTGGATCACCACCTCTTGGCTCTAATCGATCACGGCGTGGCGTCGTTAGTGGCTGGATTTATGGTGGCCCTTGTTGATGAATGGCTTGTAATTATCCGGGCCCACGCTCGCCAAGTCCCACACCTTTTCGTGATCGAGTAATGAGCCAACGGCTCTAATTTATGGATTTCTGAATTGGAGATGAACAGAAATGCGACTCGGTAAACGATCGAGTTATGGTTACAGATACAGTTATATCTGATCTCCCCCGGGGGAAGCAACTCAAGTTCCTTGCGCCATTCTTCCGATTTTGATTTCCTCTGAGTACATAACATCGGCTTGATGATGGTGAGCTGGCACTTCCTCTAACATTTAGCAATATTTCATGTGTAGCAGAATATCAGAACACGTATTAACACAGATTGGCGTCAAATAAGAACTTCTATTGGCGATCATCGGAGATTCAAAGCTGTGAAAAATGTGTTAATACTTTTTAATAGCATTATTAATATCCAGAGATGCGTAACTCTATACGGTGTTGTATTATGCAGATGTCAATTAATAATATCTTTCTTTCGGTGGGTATTCGAATCTAATACAGTCGTTGAAGCCAAATTTGTCTTAATCTTTTAAACACATTTGTAAAGTGTTCCAAAAATTAAATTATTTAATTTTGGAAAAAAATTACCACAACTTTATTCTAAACTTGAGAAAATTTATTCAGTCTTGGTGAATGCATGTTCTCTAAAGAGTTTTCCGATTCTTTTGGAGTAAATCGAACATATTAAACTTCCTCTACGCTTATACTTGGTTTTTTATATGAGGAGGATATACATTGTTAAAGCTATGGGAACAGAGTAACAGGACCCTAAGGTCACTTTTTTTTAATAGTTAAATCAGGACCTATAGTTCAAAGTATATTTTTAATTATCACGAGTATTCAAGCCCAAGATGGGAATCGAACCCACAAACTGTTAATTTATTTAGAAGCCAGGCTGCTAACTTTTCAACTGGCAGTGCTCCGTCGAGTTTCAACAAATAAATATGTTTGCTGATTGTATGCTATGCAATGTATATAAACATTTTACCTTTAATTGTATTGTTATTGTCTTGAACATTAATAATAACCTCGAATGTAAATAGATATTAATATTCATTGGACATTTTATATAATAAGCACAACTTTTGCTCAGTTCAAAAAGTTAATTTATAAATTTTGTTTATAGTTTGTGTGCAAAATACTTTATATGGTGAAATATTGTAGTTTAATTTTTTCTGGCTATTGAAATTTTTAAATACCAATTTCTTAATCATGAGAGTTTCAAATTTCGTGGTTTCGTTTTACTATTTTATAAATGAATTTGGGTGAAATTTTAAATAATTGAATTTAATATTTTTCAATATAAAATTGTGTTCTGATTTGATTTTCGATGAATATGCTATTTTCTGTATAATGGTAATGTAAATAATATTATACTTAATTACATTAACAAAAAATCAATTGTTGTACTGTAAGAATTAAAGTTAAATTTATATTTATACCCTGAAAAATTCTGGAAAAAATCATAAGTTATTTTTCTGTAATCCTGAAAATAAGAATTCATTATAATATACATTTTTTAACTGCTAAAGTTTCATAATTTATTTTAATTTACTTTTTGACACACTAAATTTTTCTTCATTTAATAAATTTTAATAGGTGAATTTAATTATTTTCAAAATTGATTTATTTATTTTATAACAACACCACCTAAAATCAAAATTAATATGAATAACTTTTAAAGAGGAATTATTCCTTAAGTAATAACATTTAGTTCAAAAAAATTTTCTTGTTTTACTAAATTGTAAGAAAACAATTAGCTTAGAAAAATATGAAATAATTTTCATCATTAACAATCCTCGATTTTGAATAATTTATATAAAATAAAGTTGCTTAAAATGTACAACTGTATTAATTGTAAAGCGTTTACAATAAATAGTACTTTAAAATAATTTAAAATTACCTTAATATTATCAATATGGAATGAAGAAATATTTTATAAGCATTTTATATACGATGCACCAAATTATTAAATTAATTAAATATGTTTACGTTTGAAAATTTCTTTAAAAAAATATTTCATACATTTAAACTTATGTAGGTTAAGTTTGAGAGGTATTATTTAACTTGTTTTTCTTTATGAAACTTTTGATTTTTGTAAAAAAAAATATCGTTAACAATTAAGAGATTCAAAAATCATTAATTAAATTGTTTCTTCATCTTGTTCCCATAATCAATTTTTTTTTAATATATCTGCTTTTTTTGGGATTAAAATTATGTATCGATTATTTTTTATCTTTATAGTTTTCTTACCAGTAAATTGGAATTTTAAGTTAACTTAATAAATGTACTTATTATACAAATAGATAACTAAAACTTTTAAAATCGTAAGCAAGTATATATTTTTAAGTATATATATATTTTTAAAATGTACTTCACATTTATAATTTCATTTTGTTATGTTATAAAAAATAATTAAAAGTTTTTAATTATTTTTAATGATTAAATATTAAAAATAAAATGTTTTAATCATTTTAATAACTATAAAAACTTTTAATTATTTTTTATAACATTACAAAATGAAATTATAATTGTGAAGTATATTTTAAAAATGTATATGCTTGTTTACGATAAATAATTTAAAGTTTTTAATTATTTTTGTTTACAATATCATATACTTTTGATTAAATTGTTAATTTTACAATCATCGAAACAACTATACTTGGTGAATTTCATAATTTTTAAATTATTATGGTAGTGAATGCATGATTACATTTAAATGATAATTGGTCTTGTGCTTTTTCCTATCCTTTCTTATTTAAAAAACCTCATTTAATTCTAGGCCTCTTTAGCTTTTTACGGTTAAAAAAATTTTTATAAATTCTTCTACTAGAATAAAATAATTGTTAATTATATCTAGATATCAGAAAACAATATGTCTGACATACAGATATATTAACAATACTTTTAAATATACATGTATCTGTGAATACTAGGTTCTCATACCTATTGCAGTAAAACCAAATTGCTATTTGTAAATTCAAATATTAATTATTTGAATTGAAATCTGATATTGATCTATATATAAACAAATTTAAACTGACAAGTAAAAACGAATGTTGTAGAATATCTTCAGAATTAATAACAATCACAATATGATAGCACCCGAACGATTGCAAATAAAGGAGTCGCTGATTTAAACTATTCTGTAGCTGAAGTGGGAATAGACAGCTCTTGTAAAGGCTTCGTAGTGGTCCTGCTCTATTGCATGGCTATCCCCTTTACTGGAAATGTAATTTGATTCGAGCTATTCCTGCTTATATTTTACATGCACTGGTTATTACAAGAGATGTATGTCAGCCCTGGTGTGGTTCGTCACTGAAAACACAAGATTACATGGAGTTGATTCAGATGTTGCTCATTATCAAATGCGATCAGAAACACAACAACAGATCTTCTACTTTTCGAACCTTCAAATATATCTTAATGAAATAATTTGGTGATAACCTAATATAGCCCACACCATTGATGACAAACTGAAAAATAGCGACAAGGGAGAACAAAATGACAAAATAAGAAGTCCAAAAATAGTTAGGTTTATCATATCTATAGTATATCAAAGTAGGATTACCAAAACTGGCGAAATTTATCACCAACCAAAATTATCACCGCCAAAGGTGTAAGCTCAACTAGGATGCAACCATAATTTTTTTTTCTTTATTAATTTTAATGTACAGAGATTTCAGATGCATTATTTTTAATACAGGAGATATTAAACGTTTCTATTTTTATCTGGATAGAAGAAATGTTTCTGGTTCCTAAATAAAAACTCCAGAGGTTTTCATCTAGGCCCCAGAATTTAAGAAATTATGGTTAAGTTAATGATGTCCATGATGCATTTTAATTAGACGCTCATGAGCAATAACTGGCGATGAAGTTTGAAAACATTGAATTGTATAACACTTTTGTATATAGTTTATATAAATATTCGCTTAAAACTCTAATATAAACATATCATTAGGGAATATTTTCAATATTTTTAATGCTTGAGGCAAAAAACATTTGTCTTTATGCTGCATGTGAATTCTCAACTTTTTAATGTCACGGCACAATTTTAACGATTTGATGGCACATAAAGCAAAATATAAAAGTTCTTAACTAACCAATAATATGTATAAAATATTTTATGATAATAATTTTGAACGTAAAATAATATAATATGTAATAATACTTTGAATGCATAATACTTTGAACGTAAAAATAATTTCAGTTAAGTGTCCATCGTATTTATTCAAGCAGCAAGGGAAGATAAAATTTTAAACATTTTTCTGTGTAATTTAAATAAATCATTTAAGATTACCCTACAGATACATTTCATTGGAACGTTCTCAGAAATGATGGATAGAATAATTTTTACGTGTGTTTTAAAATTAAATAAAGTTAAGAGAGCAAAAATATACTTTTGTTAATGAAAAATTAGTTACGTTTATTGTAGAGAAAAGTTTGGAATCCACTATCACTGACAACGTGAAATGCTTGATGTAATTTGTTCCTCTCGCAATATTTAGCAATTTGCGTGTTTTTATGGTTTCCTTTCTTGTACTATACAGCTAGAAACCACCACAAAACAAAGAAAATGTTTAAGTTTAATACAAAGTAGATGTTTTAAAAATGCAGTGCAACTTTTACTATCAGGTCATCTTGACAAGATATTGTCAGTGTCACTATCCAGAAAAGTTATATATATATATATATATATATACTGTAACAAACTCACTGTAAATTTCAGAAAAATACTGTCCAATTGCTGTCTGGCGCAGCTTGTCCTTAATTGGACCTTGCATCATTGAAACCAACCAACCAGAAAAATACTGTGTTAAATTAAGATGATTGGATTCCATACCAGTACATATATATAGAATTCTTAGTGTGTATAAAAGTTTCATTCCCGTTAATGTACTGTATCAACCCTGAAGTTCCCTATGAATTTCAATTTTTAAATATAGGCTACTTATTTTGCCCCAGCCACCCCCTAGGATAACGCTTTTGACTAGAGTTACCAACGTACATTTGGCCGATCGGCATCCAACATTGCGAATAAAAATCAAGTGACCGTGCGTCGCCAACACTTTCCCTCAGTGAGGACAGTGGTAAGAATGTGAACCTCCTCGTGTTCGGATGTGAAATATATTCAAATGAAGGGGGACGAGCCGATAATTTTTCAGCTCCCTACCCCTCCCTTCCTACTTAATTAGGAATCTAACCTGACAGCGATGTGCTTGACCTTCCCCCGTCACCCATTACTACTTCTGCCTCCAAGACAGAGGCATATCTTCAATACAATGTAACTATTTCTGTAATACGTCTCACCGCATCGCTAATAACAGCTATTTTTTTCTTTCCCTCTCCACTGCCAACTGGGAGCCTATATTTAGGGATAATTCTTTTAATTATTAGTTAAGCTCCTGCAGTAAAGGTTTCTTGTCCCATTGGACGTTGTAATTTATTAGTTTAATAGCTCTCTTCCCTGGCGAATAGTTTTCGGGAAGCCCGCAGCTCATTCTAATGTTATTAATAGTTTAGGGATCTCTGGCATTGTCGTTACTTTCTTGTCGTTGAAACCGATTTCAAACCGATCGTCTGAGCTGAATCGATTCGAAGACGAGCACAGTGATATTGATTAAATAAACTTGATCAATGTTCATATTAATTAAATTTTTGTATTGGATTTAATTATTTATTTTCTATTCGTTATTTCACATATGATTATAGACCAGGGGTCGCCAAACTTTTTTGATCATCGCCCCCTATATAATTTTTTGAAATCTCCATAGACCCCCACAAAGGTAATTTTCAGGTAATTAAAATAAAACTTATATATTAGTCCAGGGGTCGCCAAACTGTTTTGATCATCGCCTCCTATATAATTTTTCGAAATCTCCATAGACCCCCACAAAGGTAATTTTCAGGTAATTAAAATAAAACTATATATTAGTCTAAATATTTAATAAATCGGAAACAGTAAGTAGCTACAGATTTTTACTTCTTAATGAGATGATTGTGCCTGGTGTTTCTTGGCAAGGTTCGCTATATTTTGTTCGAAATTAGTCAATTTTAACCGTAAATCCCCTCGAAACCCATAAGGAAAAAAGGGGCAGATTGTTTTCTGATTTATTATTATATTTTCTATAAAGAAAATAATATTAAGCTAATTATAAAAATATTTTAAATTTTTACATGTGCAGTTAGGTATGTGTGATTTGCGTAATAAGAACTGTTTTTCCTTCGAGTCCCAATAGACCCCCATTCGACCCCTTGGGTCAGACAGACCCTTACTGTTGTTAAATAGACCCCTAGGGGTCTATAAAGACCACTATGGCGACCCCTGTTATAGACAGACACTTGGACCCCTTCTTCTTAGATTATAATCAAGTTATTTTTATTCATGGGTGATAGGAATAATACTATGATTGATTTGTTTGATAAACATCACATAGTAAACAGAAATAGCTTAACGGTGAGAAAACATTTTTAATTAACATCCTAATCCGTTATTTGAGTAGCTTTATTTTAGCGTTTACAACTAGAGAAAGTTTATAATACAATAAGTTTCCTCATAAGCATATGTATATTTGTCAACTAGTTGGTCAAAATGATGTTGTTAATCAACTAGTTGATAAATCAAGAATGTAAACCCTGTTTAGTATCCTAATCTAGGTTACTTCGAACATTAATTTATTCATTTATAATTTAATCTTTCGATAAACTAAAAATAATTCTGAAAATAGTCATGTATAAATACTTTTCATTTCACTTCAAGTTGACTTAAGTGAGTTTATTGACTTTTAAAACAATTTTGCTTTGACTTTTCTGGATATTTTTTTGTAATGAGATCAAATGTTGTTTCATTTTGTATGAGCACTTCCTAAAATCTGTGTGAAATTTAAAAAAAAAAATAATTTAAATCTAAGAAGTTTGATGATGTATAATAATTTTTGCATAGTTGAAAAGTTAATGATATTTATAGTTGAGAAACTAAATTCTTAAACAAGTTTGTATAAAAATTATAGGAAAAAAATGTTTTAGCTTTTAAAATGATATGAATAAATTCACAAATTTAATAAGTATTATTCAAAAATTAATACATAAAACTACATTAGTTCTAGGAGAATCATAGCTCTCATAATTAATTAAATTTTTTTGAGAGTTATATATCACACATTTTAACGCAGGATATTTTCTCCTTCGTTAAAATGTGTGATCATTATTTAAAGAAATAATAAATATTTAAAGAAATAATAAATATTTAAAATAACACGAATTCAAACATTTTAAAACCATAAAAATGTTTTTAAAATTCGAAATTATAATCAAATCTGTAATAGTATTCAGAATTATTATATAATTTTAACTACATATTATTTACAGATATAGAATTACTAGTACTCTTACATATTAACGACATGCAGCTTTTTAAGCCGATTGAATTTCAAAGAAATTTCCTTATAATAAGAAAATTTCTTTTCATAATTATTAGTAAACTTTTCATAATTAGTAAAAGAAATGTTCTATCTATAGATTTAAGCGCTACTTCTACTTAAGTTTTGGCGCAAAATTAGCTGCGGTGGCGTTAATACGTAAGTACCAAATTACTCTTCTTAAAAATATAAGAATTGTATTCATAATTAATATTTGCTTCTTTCTGTAAATTATATATTTAGTTTTACCTTTTAACTTTTTTGTATATTGAATTAAATTTTTATAACTCAAAATATATTTTTAAATCTTACTTATATTGTTTTGCAACTAAACTTTTCTTTATTTTTTTCGCATTAAAATTAAGATTACTTTTATATTTTCTTACTTTCACACGTAATTTAATTCATTTTCACGTAATCACACGTAATTTAATTCATTTACGTAAATTAATTCAATTTTTCAATTAGCTGTTATTTCTTGTAACTAATACTTTATTTCACTAATTTATAAAATATATTTAGTAGTTTTAAAATATAAATAACACCCATTAAAAATATAACAAACTTTATTTTTTGTACTAGAAAAATTAAAAAATAGCCTATTAAATACTATATTAAAATAATAAATTTCACGTTTCATTGTATAATTGGGGAGTAAACATAAGAAAAACATGCTTCAGAAATTACTATTTTGACATTATCTATTTTTCTCAGTTAAAAAAGTTTTATTTTTGTAACTCTAAATATCTATAATGGATTAGCAAATTTGACTACATTTATAACATATTATTAAGGAAATTCTTTTTGGAAAATAGGGCAAATTACAAATCTTTGCAGATAATTACGAAATAAATATCAATGCAAAAAAATAAAAAAAAATTGTACCCTGAGAATTGCTACTATTCATATTTCTGTTTATTATTACATTTAAAAAATATTTAAAACTAATCATGAAAATGTTAATTTATTCAGATTTTTGAGTAAGAATTGTTTTTATTTTAATTATCTAGTAGCCAATATATATATATCTGTTGATTATTGATTAATTCCAGTAATTAAAGTTATTATTTCAGCTTAGTTAACTTCCTGTCAAATTACTTATTAATAAAAAGGTTATTTAATTAAAAAGTTTATTATAAAAACAGCAAAACTTCATTTAATGTACAAAGATTTAACTACAAATTTGATTATTGTTTTTAAACAAACAGCTATAAAGAGTTAAATGATTGATTTATGTATCAATTTTTTATTTATCGAATTATTTTAATGCTATATTAAGGAAAAGTTAGTAAAACAATTAGAAATATCACATTCACTTATAGACATACGCATTAAAAAAATAATTCAACATTAATTCAATTGAGTAAAATGTTAATTGAATTAACATTCACTAGTTTAATTATTTACAATGAACTAAAAATTATTCGACAATGAAATAATTCAAAAGATTAGAACTAGTTTCTTTCAATACATTTTTAGAGAATAATCTGTTTTCTATGATTGTTTATGTATACGGACCCTGTATGAAGACCCGTGTTTAAGATTGTTTATCAATATTTTTTTGTACTTAATAATACTTTTACTAACTTTATTAATCATTTGTTTACAAACAGTAAGAACTTTGGGCATCTCTGAGCATAATATTTAGTATTTGGGGATTTCTAATTTATATTTAAACTTTACAATTGCATTCTAACTTTACAGTAACATTTGAATGATTCATTTTTACACAATCAGGAAAATTCAAGTTCAAATAATTATTTATTTATTGTAAATAACTTTTACTGGTTTGTCTAATAAAAAAATTAATTGGAATATTAGTACTGTGAGACTCAATGCTTAAATTATAACAACAAAATGAGTTCTTTTAATATCACATGTTGCATTTAAGTTTTAAAATAGATTTAATATACTTTTTGAAAATATATGGGAATCTATTTGTTGAATATACACTGTGCTTTTCTTGAAACTATATTTTTTATTGTGAATTTTTTTTGCTTACAGCTCAAAGTTAAATTGTCAATATTCTTATAATATTGTTAAAACTCGTTTTATTTTTCTAAAACTATGCTAAACTAAATTCTAGAGTTGATTTTATTTATTGTAATTTCAAAATAATCATTCTGAATGGAGTAAATATTCTTTTGTGGAATTCTTATATAAGTATTGTCTTATAAGTTTTTATACTATATATTCTTTTATGAAATCCCGAATCATACGTTTCTCTAATTTCATATGATCCAATTCTCATAGATTAATGTACAAAAACATTAGTATGCGTGTATATATATATATATATATATATATATATATATATATATATATATATATATATAATGTTTACAGAGTTTTAAAACAGATGTTATTTTGAATGTGACACATACTATAAATATTAACATGAACTATATTTTTCTTTATGAAAATATTAAAGATAATCTATGTGATTATGTTAAATTGAAACAGGGAAATTAGTAAATCATGCATGGGTAAGCATTCAGAAATTATAATTCTCTTAATATATCGTATAAAATGTGCGTAACGATAATAGTTGCCACTTTGTAAAAGACTAAATAGGCTCTCAGAATAGCTTTTTTTCTAAATGAATATTAAAGTGACTTCCAAATTCAAAATTTTAATAACTTTAATATTCCTGATTATTCTAAATATTGAACTGTAATACAAAAGAAACCGTGGAAGTGAAATTTATCATATATCTTAATTATTTGCACAAAAAAAGTAAAAGGCAACACTTTCTTTTGCCACGAAGGTGTCATTTTTTTCACATTAGTGTAATCTTTCAGGAAGCTAGTTAATAAAACATAATTGTTGTTGTAAATAAAAAGCTTCCCTATAGAATTGTTCCAATTTTCCTTAGTATTGAATTTCCGATGAACTTTAATCTAGGTAGATAATGAGAAAATTAACTGCATAAGGAAAGATATCGCACAAATTAAAAACGGATAAAAAAATTTTCTATTGTTTATATAACCATGAAAAATTAATCAATTCTTGTGCATTGTTACAATATATGTGTATAATAAACTTAACTATTTTTTTTAATGTTTAATACTCTATGTTTATTAAACATACCTTTGTAGTATGAATTTCCCTATCCTTTCAATTAAAATTATATTAGTTTTATTTTAGCTTTTATGTTATACTGGAAAAATTTTATTTTATATTTTTCAATCATTTTTTCGTATTCTCAAATTAATTAAATTGATTCTATATAAAACTCAATCTATTCAGTAAAAAATTTCAATTCATACAATTTTTAAAATGTGAAAATTTTTTTACAGGAATTCTAACTTTTATAATGTACCTAAATGCCGAAAACAATTTACAAATTAAAATTCCCTCCTTTATGAACTTATACACATCACCACTCACTAAACCCGGAAGTAAATTTCCAAACTTTACCCCATATAATAAAAGATTTAAAAAAAAAACTTACCTTTTTTCTATGAAGTGCAAAATCGCAATTATAAATATCCAATAATAGACTGTCAATTGGGTGCCACTAATTTATAATCCAGACACTGTATAAAACTCCAAAAACCACATACTGTTCTCTGCGATTCGAGGTATCAAACTAAACTAAATCCCGGACATGGAAAAGGGACATCAGAGTAAGGTCACTGACATGTAGGAGCGCATCTTTCCTTAAAAGAAAAAAAAAAAAAAAAAGATGTGAACGAAAAAAAAAAAATGATAAAGTTGGGTAAAAAAATATGCTCTCCATCTTCCAACATATTCCATGGGATGGAAGAAGGCAATCCTTTCCCTCAAACATCCTGGACACGATGGAAAAGTTCACTGCCCCCTAGAAATTACTCCTTTTTTTTTTTCTCTTGTCTTCTAAGACTCCCTCACATTTGGGTTCATCAAGGGATAAAGTGGACTAAGTCTGGGGGGTGAAAACTCTATTTCTGGTAAGATTTTCCCATGAGACGTCTTCTGTACATTTTTGGATACTTTGTTTCGTCAACTTCCTATTTCGTTCAGCTTGGCGTGCTGCGGTGTCAAGCGTTTTGGATGACTTTGTTGGCGTGTACGGTAGAAGAGGCACTTAGTTAACGAGCATATGGCTTGAAGACAACCAAAAAAAAAAAATTCGCCTCTTTTGATCCTTATTCTCATCCATAACTGACAGGTTTATTGCCAATTTTATTTCATCGGCAATTGAACTTGTTTCACCTTCTTTTAAATGGTAATATTCGATGCAAGTTCTAAATCGAATATTGTCATGGTACTAACAACAATAATTACATATTTTTTCCTTTGGTTTACAGCATATATCAATTATTATATTTTTCTAATCTTTGAAATAACTAAATATTAAAGTAGCATTTAACCCAAGTAGACTATTACCAATTGATTTGGCGACAAAATAGTTTATTTCATTCAAATAATTAAATAGTTGAACTTGGAGATGTTTTACTTAATCCAATTAAAACATATCAAGACGAATGAATTTAAGTATTTAAATAATTAATCATTTTTAAAAAATTTTAGATTTTTTTTATTATTTTTCAATTTTTTTTTTATTTTTTTTTATTTTTTTTTTTTTTTTTATCCTTTGCAATTCTCTGTCTAGAAAGTATTCAAAAACCCCATTCTCTTTTTCTAATCCCAATTCATTTAAGTATTTGAAAAGTAGAAATGTTACAAAATTACATTATGTAAATTTTAGAATGTGGTACATATTGGCACTAATTGAATTCCAAACATTTTTCAAAAATTTTCATACGCTTGAAAAAATTCTTTCAAATTTATTTTTATCTATTTATATTAAACATAAGTGTGTGTATTTAAAGTCCTCAATATATCTTAAAATCTCAGAAATAATATTTGCAATTAAATTATAACTTCAAAAAAAAATTTGCGATTATTTTATTCAGAGCTGTATTAGCTACCAAAAATATCTTTTGTAATAAATCAAAATAAATTAAAAATAGGTAACACGTAGTTAAAATAAAAAGTAACCGTTTTTTATGTTTATAAAGAATTGCTAAGTATGTTTTAACATTTACTGTTAAGAAGTGTGGAAATTTTATTTATTAGGTTGCTCGGAAAGTCATTTCGTTTTTTCCACCTGAATCAGTGTTTCTTTAGTGAAAACCAACCTTTTTATGAGTATGAAATCATGCTACGATCATACATACTACTTAAAGATAGATAAGGTATTGGACTAGAATTGAAATATACAATATAGAATTCAATAAAAAATTTATTCGCTATACGTTTTACATTATGATATAAAACGAAATAACTTTGCGAAAGACCCAATATATTTTAATAAAATTATTTTAAATAATCGAATTTATGATCTTGTTTAGTAGTTCTGTGGCTGTAGTTAGTTTTCAGATAATAGTTTGATTTTTTTCTTTAAAATTAGATTTCGCTTGACACATTAATTTTGAACCATTCTATTCGAGCAATTACTTAAATACGCTTGATTGTGGGACGAGTTATATCTAAAATTATTTTAGAATCAAAAGATTTCCCATGTTCCATTAAAAAATTTATATTATATTTTTTTACGTTTTTTTTAAGAATTTGAAGAGAGTTTATTGATGAAAAACTAAGGCTTATTCATAATTTAACACTATCCGTTAAATTTAAGATGTATTTATAACTTCATTGTTCAGAATTTTATGTTTTCTGTGCTAATATTTCTTTGTTTATTCATTATATGATCGCTTTTTGTAACAAAAATTAATCCCACCCAAACTTATAATTTAAAAGTGGATTCTGAATTATTTCAAGAATCACTTTCGAACATGGAAGCGAAATCAAATCTTAATGATTCAGTTGCCAGATTGGTTTCTGTAATGGAAAGTAATAAATATGCTTTAATACTGACTAGCTTTGAAATTTGCTAGCATAAATATATAGTTTTCTAGAAAAAAAATTGAAAAACTATCTAATGAAAATCATTGTATTGTTGATGGTCGTTTTTATTGATTTCTTAAATGTAAACATGCTTCGTTAGCTGTCCTGTTAGAATGCTGTTTCATCTGCTCAGAATTCTTTTTACATACTGTACACTTCTAAAGGAAAATTTTCTCTGTATCGAAATTTCTATTCATGAATTAGCCTTGTTAAAGATAAAAACTTATAACATACAAACTGGTTAAGAAACTAGAAATATTTGAGGTTTTTATTTAAGAACTAATTAAGGATGGTGTATGGTATTTTTTATGATGTGGGTTACATGTCTACATTAGACAAATCTTTCATTATTTGTAAAAGTGTTTATTGTTGGTTCCATTTTAGCTGGGGTCATAATTTCAAAAACTGCACATATCAGTAGGTTCTAAAAAGATGCCATACCAGAGGCTTTCAAATGTTGGAATCAGAATTCACAGTCCTTGTCTGGAAGACGTTACTCTTGTTCGTTAACAGTTTTCGAAGAACGTGATCTCCATCGTCTCCGACAGATAGTACGGCTAAACAGGAACCGGTCTGTACTTCAACTGAAACGCCAATAAAATTGAGTACAAAGCATGCTTGGGAACTGGGGTTTCGCATTAGGCCTACCACCCTAACTGGAACATATGCTTCGCAACCCAAGGACCTCGGTCCGGAAAGCAGAAATAGGCATAGTAGGCTTGGCTCCTGCGTGGGATGTCATACTACTGAATGTAGTTTAGTTTAGAAATGCATAGTCGGATATTTGAAAGAGAATCTAATTTCTGTCCGAAATGTAAAAATTCCTTTGTAGTTTTGTCAAGAAAGGAGACAGGCGGCATCTGAGCATTAAAAATGGGTAATATGATTGGATGAATCACGCGACACTTTATTTTGCTTTAATGGAAGAGTCCAATGGGGCGATAGCACCTCAAAGATATGAGTTCATCTTGCTTTAGTCGCATTTTGCAGGGGTCTTCCAGGAGTACCATGCTATGGGCCATGATTTACTGTCATAAAAGCGCTACCCTGGTGCTGTGTTTCTCGAGACTAAACTGCCACCTAGATATATGGGTAGATCAAGTGCAGCCTGCAATGTTGCATTTTTACTTTGATGGTGACGAATATTCCAGGAATGATAATGCATTGTTTTAGAAGTGTTTAAAATGGTTTCGTCGAGCATCTGACTTCCAATAAGTTTCCTAGCCAACGCGAAGCCCGAATCTTATCCCCATAGCAATGTGGAATATGATGGAAAGACGCACCCTACAACACTTTTTTCTTCCCTTTAAATTACAAGATGTAATAAGCTACATACTCAGTGGGTGGTGTTATCTGGACGTAAATATTCAGCATCTAGACTAGAAGCGAAAAAAATTAAGATCTGCTATCAGTGCAAAATTTTGTTCAATAAAATATGTATATCTTGTGTTTCTAATTCATTAACCAGCATGTATAATCCGTTAGAAACGAAGTACACAATCTTAAGATTAAAAATTTCCTTTACTTATCGTGCGACATTTTAGGAAATGCTACCCAGATTCATAAGTGTTAATGAACAACATCCTGATATACTATTATTCGACACAGTTAAAAAAGAATAAGAAATGGGAAAATTTAGATCGATTCTAATTCTAGTTATATTTTTAAGCTACGAATTTTTAAAAGTTTCACGGGTACAGCCCATAGTAAAAAAAACTATGTAAGCAAAAGGATTAAATAATGATGATAGTTACTATAAAATAATCAAATATATTGATTAAATTGTATTCATTTTTGAGTTATGTAATATATACAATTAAAAATAATATAACCCCTTAACAATATTGCATATATTTATTACTTTATTTAAAAATTATTAAATTTTTTAGTTATCGTTATAAATATGAAATATTCTTAATTTTTATTAAATCATTTCATTTACTTCCAGTTTAGCGAAATTTTCTCCGGAGTGAAGAGATTTCTTTTCAAAAAAGAGCCTTTGCCATTTATCCTAATTTGATATTCAGTTGAAATAAATTTTAAATGTTTATAGTATTTAGATTTGAGATGGATTTTTAAAATTTTTTGCCTTAATCTGGATATATATATATTTTATTGTCGAAAAATCGATATTTTAAATGGTTTTCATTTTGAAGACTTTTGATTTTATTAAAAAGAACATTTATCATTTTTGTGGGACGAATATAGATATTCAGCTTTTTACAATATAATTTTGTATAAGGAATATATGTGTATTTCTTTGAAACTAAAGATGTACAATTGACGAAGATTATGTTTAGTCTAAAGAATATATTCTTTGGTTTCAGTATTTTAACCCTTTATGAACATTGAATTTGTTTAGCAATTCATAATGAATGATATCGTGAAAGGCAATGATTATTGAAGACAAAATGAGTTAAGAAATAAGGTAAATATTTTACATCATGAATTTTCTGTATTGCAAATTGTCTAACTTCAATTCCATGGGTTTCTTTTATTAACAATGCTGTTTCTTCTCTTTAAACAAGTCGAGTGCTACCAGTTGAGCGTCAGATTTCTTTATTACTTATTTAAGATTTTAAATACATCTTTTTTGGTATTTATTCGAGTGAAAAGATTTAATTCTGATTGAACTGAATTCACTGCGATCAAGTCAGGATTTATCTGTTAAGATCAGTTAAATTTTAGATCTAATATATATTATAAATTCACTCCATTTATTATTTTATTACATACCAATATTTAAAAAATAAATCACATAGATTAGATTTCATAATCTTTTCTGACCTGTTTTTTCCTCTTTATTCTATAGTTACTTTTACTTGCTGACTTATAAAACTGTATATGTTATGTTAAAAAAGTTGAAGATTTTCTTGCTTTTCTTTATAAGATTATCAAATTTTTTAAAAACTGAACTGATTGTGGAATAGTTAGCTTCTTATGTTCAGTTTAACAGTTCGTGGGTTCAATTCTCTCGTCGAGCTTGGATGACGTAGATACATGCAGAGAGTTGCAGGTGAGCACTGACTGTATGCTAAAGTTAACGGGTTTGGGAATATACTCCTCATCCTCAAGTATCTAGTAATTTTGAACCAGGTGACGAGATCTCACTTGATCTGGCAATTTCCTCTCCACATCCACACCACACCAACGGAAGGATTTTTGCCATCACAGATTTTCATGGACAACCCCAACCCTTTGAGTTCTAGCAACAATGTGAAGAAAAAAATTCTCTCTCCGAATCACTGCTCGCGGCGTGAAGCTCGAATGGCGTAGGTAGTGATTCGGTATACAGTTTAT
>JAPDSC010049821.1:51497-96348 GCA_026290005.1 Latrodectus geometricus | reverse complement strand
TATATATATATATATATATATATATATATATATATATATATCCTAGTCTGAAAGATGAAATTCACTATTACACATACTTTATCTAATAATCACACATTAAAAATATAAATGTAAATGAACCAAATTTTATGGAATTTTTTGTGTATAAAATATAAATTTAAGAGCATAATATATAAGTTTGTACAAATTTTTGAATAAAATGAAAGCAAAAATTGTTTGGCTCATTTAATAATTTTTAATCCACAAATTCTCTTTTTAAATACTTTTATAATGTACCTAACAAAGGATTTGTATTCAAGATTCATTATTAATGGAAGAATTATTATCTGCAGCAGTATATATTCGAACAGTACTTTATGCTTGGACTTTCGATCTATAGTCAATTTAACAATTTTTTACTATGAATTTATACCTAACTGTAAGACTCAATTTACAGACCAAACTATTTTTTCAAAATTCATATCCAACTCTTAATATCATGTATATTAGTATTAAAATATCTCTTCAAAACTTATCTTCAACCATTGATATTAGTCAATTTAAAATTCAATTTTTCCCCCCAATTTCCTTTACGGCGCTTTATATTAATTAACTAAATATTCAACCGTTTCTTCAAAATTCCTATCCAATATTTAATATCAAGTAAGTTAGGGCCCAATTGTTTCTTCTAATTCCTTCTAACTCCTTAATATCTCACTTAACTCTATGCCCAAAGGTTTCCTCAAAACTCACATCCAACATTTCATCTCAAAATTCATATCCAACACTTAATACCACTCTTAACTGTTTCTTCAATATTTATTCCAACTTCTTTATATTAATAATTCAAATTCCTATCCAACATTTAAAATCAATTAACGTAGTGTCCAACTGTTTCTAAAAAATTCATTATAATTCCTTAATATTAATGAAATCAATATCCAACTTCAAAACTCATTGACAGCTTCTGAGTTTGTTATTTTTTCGATGTTGTGTATCTTGATGATATTAATAATATTGTATTTCAGAACAAATAACGAAACATTTATTGTCGATAGCATAACTCAATATTAGAGGAGAAATTATATAAATAATTCTATAAATATTGATATATATATATATATATATATAACATTTTTAGCATAAACTGTCTGAACACAATGTGAGAATAGAATTCTATGAAACTGATACTATAAATGTAACTTTTATGAAAGAAAAATATTAAATTTAAAATAAAGTGAGGCTTTGCACTAGCTCAATTGATTTAATTGATTGAATCTTGATATGAACTCCACTACAAGTTTAGTGTAATAATTAGTTTTTTTTAAATGTTGACGGTACAATTTTCACTCAAATTGTCTTGTTCTTATGTATATATTCTTTTAGTAAGAAGCAAAAAGGTGCATTGTTTATTCAAATATTGTTATATTTATCAATATTATACTTAAATTAGTAATTTTTTTTATCAACCTGACGCAATTATGTATCTTAATTTCGAGCGACTACTACGCTTAAAAAATATAAATATTTCCAATTTTTTTTTACTTATTTTACTATTTAAAAGTTGCATTGTAATTTCAAATTTCTGGGATTTTCTTTTTCTTCTAAGATGAGATAAATCCGAATCAAATCCTTAATTCTATTAAATGTTGTGAACTATACGAATCCCTTTCAGAGAGGAAAATAATAAAGTTATTAAATGTAAGCTTTGAGATTAAGTGTATTTTTTTTTCTCCCTGTTAAGGAAATATATGTAGATACGATAATTCTTTCAAACTAGTATGTGTGATGTAAAGCATAAATATTAGTAATTTATAATTTGCATTCTCTTGTGAATAAATACTTCTTTCAAGCTAAAAATTTCTCTTATAATTGATGAGGAAAATAAGAAAGATAACTATACGCAAATAATTTTGTAAATTAATGCCCAGTAATATTTTTCTTTAATGAAGTTTGAACCGATAACTTTCCAAAAATATCTTAATCAATAAAACTGGTAATGTGCGACATATTTTGAGATCAAAAAATGAAGAAATTAATTTTTTTCAATTAAATAAACTAGAATGTATCGTCTGAAAAGAAGACTTTGGATTGCTTTAAAAAAAATCTCTGTAAATTAATGAATAAAGCTTTATTTTTTAAACATTAGTATGGAAAATTTAGATTGGGGTACATATTCTTAAACTTTTCTTTAAAAAATAAAATTCGTACATTTTAAATTCAATGAAATGAATTTTGATTATCTATGACTGGTCACTCAACTTTTATTATCATAAATTTCAATTTTTATGAATTGTTTCTATCCAAATTATGTAAATTTTATAAAGAAGAGGTTTAACAAACATATTATGCTAATGTGTGATGAATATCATTGTAACAAATGAAAGTAGTTAGAATAAGTCAATAAATAGCATAACCTTTCTTAATCCTGAAAACATTATTTCTACGAATGCTTGACAAAAAGAAGTGCTATAGCTCTTAGACAAGAAAATCGGATGAAATTTGAATCTTTTATTAAAAATTATTTCTATTTATTCCACATAAAAAGTTCATTTAATGTAAGGAATTTCTTCATTGAAATCAAAATTTATTTGAATCTATTATTTTTAGTAGTCTCATGCGTAAAAAAAAAAACTATTTATTATTTTCTTTCTAAATTGTATTTTGTTGTCTGCATAAAATTATATTTAAAAAAATCATTAAAAAAATGTAACTTCATTTTGTTTAAATACATTTTTACATATTTTCCATTTTAGTATTTCTTTTATATTATATTCGTATTATAATTGATATGTAATATTCATAAATAAGTTATTAAAATATTTAATATTCACTTGTAACTGGTCATATTCCTTTGGTGAATAAGTACCGATAGTCAAATTTTTATTTTCAAGTCAAACTTGATATCGATAAATTTGATCATATTGAAATTTTTTATTGAGGTATATCATCGAAATAGAAATAAGACTCGAAGCATTCATATGAAAACTCAAGAATTCGAATTTAAATCTTTGATTCGAAATTTTAAGATTCAGAGATTAATTTTAATATCATATATTTTATCCATAATTTTACAGATAAGGGAATGATTATTTTAATTATACTAAAAAAACACTTTTTTTACTATTAATTTGCTTGTAGTAAAATGAAAAGGAATAAATGAAAAATCAATCTAGCATCATTTTGTTTTTTCGGTCATAACTACACAAAACATCTTAATTGTGTGTGACAATGAAATAATGAATTACTTCTCTACATTTTTGTATAACTTTTTAACTATAAAATTCATACGAATTATATTTTTAAGTAACAAATGTCAAGGATTGGAAGCATTATATTAACTTTATCTCTGTTAAATTAAAGTAGAACTTTATTAGGGAAATGATGAAAATAGACTGGTAGCATTTATTAAAAAAAAATCCAATCTAATATTCTGTTTAAAATCTGTAATTTACTTTTAATAAATCATACTTGTTTTCATTATGCTATAATAATTGTCTAGTAGTATTTAAAAATGTCGTCAATAGTATATCTGATATTAGACTCCCTCGTTCAATATGAGAATGTTTATTGTTAAGAAATGTAATTAAAAAATTATATTTTGCATTGTGCAAATAAAACTAGAAAATTTTATATTTTAATTACTAGATTCAATACCGCCTCATTTATGCTTAATTATCTTATTGATGCGAAGTCTTTATTTTAAATCATATTTATTTATTTTTAAAAGTCATTGTTTTAACAGGTAAAATAAATATCTGTAAATCGATTATTATGAAAAATGTTTGTAAGACTCGATACTCTAATTTCAAAATCCAAAAAAGCTTAACAAATTTTCCATTTTATATAGTTTAGTACTCATTAGTTATCAACTGATCTAACAGAAAAGTTGTTTTTCGCTTTTTTCAGATCCAATCGGTTTGTATTTTGTGTATTTAAGTATGTCTATATAATAGTCAAACGCCACGCAATAATTAAAGTTTTTCTCATTGTGTCATTGATTCATGATAATAGAGTTTGAACCATAATAATGGATTGTTATCATTTCAAATTTCTGGTTAGTTAAAGTTTTACGGCTGCAATGTATATTATTGAAATTCTATAAATACCTTTTTAATATGAGATTGAAGAAATGTTTTGTATGATTAAATATATATTTAAAAATTAGATATATATTTAGAACTTACTATTTATTATGTATTAGATTTTAAATTTCCCCATTTTTATCTTTGTTTCATTGTCTTTGATGTTTTTATAAGCGACTTAAAGCATGATTTCTCTGATACATATTTAAAGTATATTATTACACACTAAATTTCCGACGTGTTCAAATGCAAACTAAATATCATCAGACAAAGTAACGTAATTTTTTTTACTATTTTTATTTCACTTTAAAATATTAAAAAAACTAGGTAATATTTATATTATCAAAGATAAGCAAAAGTATTATCTTTGAAATGGGAATTTAAAAAGTTTAAAATGAGCATTTCTTGCATAATTTGCTATAAAATTTTCAATCAAGATTTTGTTTTTTTATTTTATTTTATTTTTTAAATATCCTTATCTTGTAATTTTATCTTCGTTAATGTTAGATAATGGATAAAATTACTAAAATATCGCTTATTTTTACATTTTAAAAACTTATCAACTTGTGCCTCTTAAACATTTCCCCTCTCAACATAAAAATCTTTTACAACGCATATATTCTCATGTTTTACCAAATATGATAAGTTTTTATACGTTTAAAAATGTAAATAATCAATAATTTATATTTTTCTTTCCTCAATTTCGACTCATAATATTGGTTAATTCTTAGTTATTTACTTCGCAATACATTCTTAGAATTTCTATAATCTAAACTAAAATTTTCTGCCATTTAGCGATAAGTTTTTGAATTTGACATATCTTTGAACAGTATAAAAATACAAAATATATATAATATTGTACGAACAACTTCTGGGGTTAACTTAAGATATTTAGGTAACTATATTTAAGATAGTTTATATAGATAACTATATTTATAGTAATGCCGCCATAATAGTCACATTTTTCATTAATATATCTTTTTAATCAATTATATTGGAAAAAAATATCCGTATTCTAAATATTTGATGAATTTTATAATTGTATAGGGGCAGTAATTATTCATTGTTAACATTTAAATTGTTTTTCATAAAAAAAAAATGACAAAAATCTTTAAAAGCATATATTTTGAAAATAGCATGTTATGGATAGGGAAAAGAAAAGTGTTATATATATATATTTATTTATATTAACACTTTTTATATATATATATCTTAAACTGTTTAATCCGAATTGGCAGCATTCAGCGGTTTTTGGGTTCGCATCCCACCTCCACCTTGGATGTGCGTAGTGGTTCGGAATCAACTTTGGGCCTCGGTCTGACTAGTCCCCAAATGCATCCATCAAAAAATGACCGTAGAATGATAAGCAAACCTAAAGTATTAAATTAAAATACATAAATTTAAAAGAGAAATGAGTTAAATATGTTTAAATAGTTGGCTTTTTAATGTCTAATAGACGAAGAAACTTTTGTGTAATTGACCGAAAATGTCCAATATAGATAAAACAATCAATTCTAATAAATCAAAGCTATAAAAACGGATTTGAAAAGCTTCTGCCCTAATTTTGCTGTAGAAATACTTATATATTATCTGGGCTTTAAACTATCTGAAAAAACATTTAAGTATTTAATGCTTATATATTTAATAGGAAATATTTTTAAATTAATAATTATAGTAGGAAATATTTTTAGATACTGTAACTATAACACATGTAGCCGTTACGGAAAAAAAACCATAAAAATTAATTTTTTTAATGTTTGTTAGAAGTTATGAAATATTATAAACTGTGCTAAATTTTGAGTGTTTTTCACAGTTGTAAAGAACAAAGAGCAGCAATTTACAAAAAAAATTTAATTTATGATTTATTTGGAGAGAAATATAAACTATTATATCACATGACAGTATTTCACATGCCTCCATAACTTTAAATTTAAATAATAAAATCTAATAACAAAAATTTATTTTAATAAATAGCTAATATCATATATTTATTTTCGCTAAAAATGTGTAGTGATTGTAAGTTACTACTTGTAATTTTTTTTCAGTTTCCTAAAACAATAATCTCTTTTTTATCAAATTAACAACAATATGTTTATTATATTCATTTATTTTTAAAACATATTACGAAGAAGCTTTGTTTTAATTAAGCATTCACTCAAACTCAAATGAAAGACTTTTTACTTTTCCTAATGAAATACTTATTATTACCCTTTGAAAAAAAAAGAGAGAAAAAGTTCACCTTAAGGAATCCTACACAGCATTGCATCACTCGTGACAAAGCCGGCATCACGCCGCGCCTTCAAACGATGCTTTTCATTCTTTTTCAATACCCAACTCAAAACCAACTCGAATTCGTTACAGAACATTCAGTTAACTGTTGGGGACGTCGTTTGCGTCCAAAGAAATGTCCATATTTTCTGGTATTAGCGCACGTGGAGATTTATGCTCGCCTTGGGGAACACGCATGAAAGGCGAGGTGAACGTATCCTCCGATATTTTTCCTTCTGAGATACGTTCCTTTTGTGTTCGAAAAAGGCTTAGGCCTTCCTCTACTTCCTCCACGGTCTCCATGTGTCCATGAATATATTTGAAATTGAAATGTCTAACTCGGTCGGACTTGGAGGGGGGTTTCTTTTTATTCTTTTGCTTCTTCCCCATTTTGTTTCTCATTCTTCTAATGGGTGCAATGGGTTCGCGCACTCGTGCCCTCCGGTGCGCCATTTAGAACTCCTTAACCCTTATTATTGATTTCAAATAAATAAACGGGTTGATACTTTTTTTTGCACCTATCTTCGTTTAAATTATTGAAGCGTAGGTTGGAGGAAGTAGATCGGGAGCATTTCGTGTACTTCCTCATTCTTTAACCAATTAGAAAGATTCTTTAGTAATTTAATTAACTTTTAATTTGTAATTTATTCAATGGCGATAAAGGTACTTGAATTTAAATATTACTGAGCATTCAATATCCTGCTGTGGGGAGTTGATTCTGCATTTTTCTGTGAATAGGATGTTATTTGGTGCCAACTTTTGTTTTACTTAAAAACATTAAAAAAAAACTGATTAATTGAAAATATTGAAATAATTTTGTGACAACTTCATGCACTAAAATTTTATTAAGAAAGAAAAATACTCAAGGAATTGTTTCAAAATAAAAATAACAGAAACGCTAAAAATATACATCATAATTATAACTTTTTAAGGAAGAATATCAAATAATAAATAAAAAAATTAAATTTTAAATGATATTTAAAAATTAATAATTTGGTTAATATTGAACATGATACTTATGTTTTAAAATAGTTAAAAAGTATGTTTTATTAAAAAATTATATTTTATAATATTAAATTTTAATTATAAATTAAAAAATAATTTTTTTAAATTTATAATGTAACAATGTTAAAGGTTAGGATCTCTTAAAAAAATATTTTTTTTAAAAATTGAGCATGACATTTAACTATTCCAACACATAAATATCAGGCTCAATTCATGCTTTCTTGTATTTAGTAAATAGTTAATACCTTTTTAGAGCAATTTTTTCCCCTTTTAGAATATGTAAAGTTTTAAACATTTTTAAATTCTATTTCGTGATTTTTACTTATGTTTTTTATTCAATTCCATTGTTTTTTTTTTCTATCTCTCTCTCTCTCTCTAAATAAAAAAATAATTTAAAATCATGCATAAAAAAACTATTTGTGTTGGAAGAAATATTCAATTACTGACTATGCAAATGAAGGTTGCTTCTTTATTGTGAAAAATAATCTCCAACATTTTATGAAATACATATTTTTATTGCAAATAATTTATCTTAAATATATAATTGATTACAAAATGAAGAAAATTTTTTGTGATAGCCCAGTATTATTTTTGATGCATTACAAAATAAAAATGGTTTTGAATTTTTTTTTTTTTTTTAAATCTTTCAAATTTTTGATATTTACAATATAACAATAAGAAATAACAGACAAACAAATAATTAAAACTGAATTTAATATTTTTAAGTGTATAGATTTACAGAAATTTTCACAGTATTTGACACTAATTCTAAATAATGTACCGATTTAATTTTAATATAACAATTTTTATGTGAAACATATGAATTTAGTTTCTTATAAGAATGTAGTTAATTAAGTACTTTTGCTACAGTTTGATGTTACGAAATCAAAAAATTTTCAAAGTGAACAAAAAATTGTTAATTGTTGAGGAATTTAGGTGTTATATTCCATCTTTACACTTAGATTAAATTAAAGGATATAAAATATTTTTCATTATTTTATTAAAACTCATAAACTAGGTATTGTTTGCTATAATGATTTGCACTCTAATGAAAACTCATAATTTCGACACCATGAAATGGTAGTTTAACAGCTGTAAGCTATTATAAAGCCTTTTGACACTAGCTTTCTAGACAGCCTATCAGCCCATGTCTGTTCTATAACGCCCAAATTGCTTTTCGGAAAGATTTTTTTCATAAGTAGGAGTCAAAAGAATCCGGGAAACTTCTAAGCCCCACTCCGACAGATCTCCTTGCTGTAGGCAGAAACGTAACACCCATTTTTTTTTTTTTTTTTTTTTTTTTTGTTCAACTAAAGGTTGGGATCGAACTGGAGACCTTATATCCCAAAAAGCGCTATCCAATCACTCAGCCACATAAGGGATTTAAATATTCTCCCGAAATGGTTTCTAAATGGAATTTTTATAGATAGTACTCATTTTTAAGTGTCGCAAAAAAAGAAACCCGAGCTCCCACTCGTACAGATGTGCATACAAAAGCACCGCAGTCGTCTCCTTCTGTTCAATAATGGTTAGTATCGAACATGGGACCTTCCTCTCGGAACAAATCTATCCAACCATTATTTACTAACAGTATGTCAGCCTAAAACAAATATGTCGAACTGCTAGCCGGATGTCTAGCGCTCTTGCCTTCGGTTCAACTGTTCGTGAGTTCGAATTCCACTTTGGGCTTGGTTGTTTGTTGTGGTTTGGAATCCACTGTTAACTGTAAATCCCGCTATAATTAGCCTTCGTGTGCAAAAAAGGAGTGTTGAGCGTCAAACAAAACAAAACTAATATAAGTAAGTACATATTTCTTTGTTCAAATGAGCCAGACATTTATATTTTTAAAGTATTATAAAGCAAGAAAACGTTCTCTGCCCGTCATTCTGCTTCCTGAATTGAAGCCCATTCAAAATCAAAAATACCTAATAATTCAATTTACTCTTTAAATGTTAAAAATATGCATCATTATATACTGTCTGTCATTAAAATTGCTGGCATTTTCAACCTTTATTAGACGTTCCAAACATAAGGTTCCAAATACATTTTAAGGTTTCTTTTTAAGTACCTGCGAATGAATGGCATTTAAGAATGCTCTCTGGAAATTGGAAGAAGTTAGAACATTTTGCTTCCTAAAACTGGTAAATATCGAATAAATTTTAAAAGGATAATAAAATTGAACATTCATCATATTACACTAATTTATAATAATGGATATATTTATACAGTTGGATAACATAATTGTTCAATTAAAAAATAACAACTTCCACGAGAAGACAAAATCGTATCTACTGTTAAATCAACTTTATATTTATACAGTCCCTTAAATTCACGTATCAATCAATGTTAAATTTATAATTTTTCGAGGCCTTACTATATCAAATGTATTTAAGAAAAATAAATGCCTTTAGCTGATGGATTAACTATACTGATGCAATGAAAATATCCACAATGCGTATGAAATTTAAGTTGCTTATAACTTGATTCAACTGATTGATTGCATGTTGAATCCATACAGTTATGAGCTATATGGAACGGTTAATCATCATTGATAATTTTATCATAAAAAATTATAATTATAAATTATAATAATAATTAAAATTATAATGAAAAATTATAATTGATATCGGCTTAGTAATTTATCGTTATATTTTTACTCAACAATACAATAAATAAAATCTTGGTTTCATTCAAAAGTAAATAATTTTCATTGATTTAATTTTCAATATATATATATATATATATATATATATATATAAACTTACATCTCCTATTGTGTTGTTAATTCTATAAGTTTAATAAAAAAATGTGTGGTATTCTCTCTCCCTCTATATTTTTATAAAATAATGCATTCAGTTGTTGAATATATATATATATATTGGGAATAAATATTGTATTGAATTGTATATTGTCAGTTCTAGTCCAATAGTTTTTACCATCTTTCTGATTTCATTTCTGACTTCATGATTTCATACTTATAAAATTGTTGGTTTTCACTAGCAAAAAACCGATTCAGGTGAAAAAAATGATATGTGACTTACCGAACAACCCTATACAATACTATTATTTTGTGATTAAAGCCAATTTTTATATTATATTTCTTTTTATCTACAATTAATAACAGCTTTTTCATGTTATGATTGGTAAGTGTTGATTATTCAAGTATATTGCCTGAAAAATTCATATTAATTCTTGTTAAATTAATTGTACAAATACACTCATCAATTGGTATGGTATATAAACAACAATTGTTTATTCAAGTAAAAATGCAATGTTTCAAATTCATGAAATTTTTGTTTCTTTGATAAAATAATTCCGAAATTTCTAGTGACATTACTTAATTTGATATAATACATAAATGAATATAGTATTTTAATATTTACTTTCATTTGATGACTGGTGAACATTCCTTTCAATTCTTGAATGACGTCATCGTTTGAAAGGAACTGGGAAAGCAAGCATCGTGCTTGATGAAGTGCTTCACCTTCATGATTTTAAAGTGTGCTTATTCCTTACACCAAAAGTGGTGATATGCAAAAAATCTGAGGGCAAATTAGATTTTGAAATCTTAAATCATGAAACAGGTCGTAGTATCTAAAAATGGGACTTAAATAGATGCATTTGAACCGGTAACAAATGCATTTTACCGTGAGCTGTAATCCATGTGTGAGTCCAATTAGGAATTTTATTTTAGAAATAGGCTGACGTCACATGCGAAAAGTGTTGCCATGTTACGAATAAAACAGCTGTGCTGAGTTATTTTATTGCTAATAAGAATAAGTGCCGCGCGACTATTTATATACTTCTTTTTCAGAGTTTTTAAAATATTTCTTTTTGTGGCACAATCTTGAAGTGTGATGTAAATATTTTATTATTATTTATTTTTAGTTTTTTTTTTTTTTTTAATCTGAAATTTTTAGAAAAATATGTCTGAAATTATAAAAATAAAATTTGACGAATTGAGAAAATAAATTTTTATTCTGTCTTTATTGAAAATAAAATGATTACTGTCAAAATTGAAAGTTTATTAGTTTGATTATTTATGAATTTTATTACTGATTATTTATTAGCTATAAATGGCAAAACTCATTCATGAAAAATTACTTAAAATAAGTATATCTTGTTATTAAGTTCTTGTTTGTATTTTTTTAATAATTGAAATAAAAATGTGTGTGTGTGTTTATAAATAACTAATTTTCTAACCAGCTGATTGCAATTTTCTTTCGATAACTGTTTTTGTGCGTGTAAAGCATTTTTGTCTGTATTGCATTTAAAATTTCATTATTTAATAAAAATGTATTGATGTCATTTTTACCAAAAATCTGAAAACTTGTTTGCTTAATACAATTTATTATTTATTCTTATAAACTTTGAACCAATTCATATATTTTTGATAATTTTTATTATAACTAAAAATTTTAGAAAAGAATAGGAGCATTTTTTATCCGACGTGATTTATTAGGTGTAATTTAAACATTTTTTGATTTTATTTTTCGAACTAGACAATGCATTAATAAAGCTTTAGATAAATTTATTGTTAATTAATATTTAATTAATTATCAATGGTACTAAAAATATGTGTTACGTAAAACAAAAAACTAATTAAAATGTGCAAGTTTGTAAATGCTAGAAAAATTTTTTTCATAAATTTAATACATATTCTTCAGAATAGTATAATAAATTCAATCAATTGAAACTTATCAATTCAAAAAAGCATTTTGCCTGTTATAAAGAAATTAGACTTTAGCTAACAAATTTCTAATTAAAATGTAAAAATATTCATCTTTATTAATTCATTGTCATTCTTTGTTTAAAGACTTTCTCACTTTATTGATAGAAAATATTTTTTTCAAATTAATACATTCCTCATTTGAATCCGGAAAGAAATTTTAATTTATAAGTTTAATTAACGAATGTAGGATTTTTTCGTAATCTGCCTCCCGGGTATGTTCTTAAAATTTTTAATTTATAAATATTTCGAAGACTTGATTGAGAAGAAGATTTTGCTTTCCAAAATAAGGAAATTTTATTTTACTTTAAGATTATGGAATTAATCTGAATTATTGAGAAGAGGAAATCCTAACTTTCTCTTTTGTACTGTCAGATATTTTATTATTTCAAAGCAGTTGATAAAATATCAACATAAAGACCTTATACAAATTCATATTTTAAAAAGATGGAACACTAAAGCCAATGCAACCGACAGATGCGATAATTTTAAATTGAAATGTTATTCTGAGATTTTAAAATTTTTATTTAATTGTTAAATTTAATGTTCAAGTTTCTTAAATTTAAATTTGATTACATGTTTTCACCTCTTAAACAGTCATATTTCTTAAAATTGTTGTAAATTTTTTTATAGTTATGAGATGTGATTTTGATTCCGTCTTTATAGTGTAAATTTATGTACTACAAGCTGATGTAAGTTTTTTAATAATGTGTAAAATAACGCCGTTTTAGCGCATTTATCATCGAAAATGAAAAATATTTTCTTGCCCGATTGGACTTCTATCTGTAAAATAATCCATGTTTTAGGATTGAAAGGATACTCTAAATACATGACGAAACTAAAATTTTCTATTTAATCAATTTCGCTTGTATTCAAGCATTTACATCACTAGCAGAAATTATTAAAAAAAAAAAATAAGTCTACGTAGGATTGAAATTATCTTTCTTTGGTAATTCCTGTCTTACAAGGACTCTTAGACTTGGATATCTAGTTTTGTTCATGTATTTGTGCTGTAGTACGGAAAGTTCTATTAGCACCTTATGGACAATCGAACATGAAGAAAATGCAAACTCTGCATTTCTATTTCCTGTTATTCTGATAGATTGTAGATTCTGTTCTCACATTAAATTTGAATGCTTGTTGTTGTTTGAAATTATTTTACATCGATAGGAATTGATCGAATTAACTTTCATGTATCAAAATGTGAAGTGAGAAATAATCTATACCCTCCCATTATATATTTGTCATGGTAGCAGTCTGATAATTCACGATGAAGTGCGTGATTTAAACATCATTTAAAAAAAAGCAAGCTTATCATGCTAGCTTATAATTTTCAGAATGATTGCTTACACCGAAAATACTGCTGAACGGAACTTCTATTCAGGTCAGAATTCATAAGATCTTTAAAAGAGAAAAAAAAGTCGAACAACATCCAACTAATCTCGATAAATTCAAAATATTAATGTAATGATTTTAGCTAGATCTTACGACAGGGTAAATACTTAGGTACATTAATCAACAATGTATTCATTAATTAACAATGCATTTTCCAGTGCATTAATATAATATCTTGTTATTTCCACCAGTTTCTCATTGATTTTTAAAGATGAGTGTTTATTTTCCTTGAATTTAATTATGATATCAAAAAGATCTCGCAAAAAGTGCGACCTTCACCTCCTTAGGGAGATGTTATTAAATTTACTCCAGTGGATTATACTCGTGAGTTCCAAGCATCCTCTATAAGATTTTCGTTGTAACATGCCGATCATTTCAAAAGTTATTACGTTTCTGTTTCAAATATATTCAGCACCCATCAAGCAGCCTGTTATTACTCATAAAAAGAAAAAAAATCCCATTATTTCTGCGATTTAGAGATTATACAAAGTCTCGATACCTCGATCTTCATATCTTTTTTCCATCGAATCACTATCATGAGTAATATGTAGATTTACCCACCCCTCCCCAATTCTGGTCTCTACCTAAATCACAATCCTCCTCATCTTCATGAAAACACATCGGGACTTGCTAGTGAAAAGCCCCAGATTCTAATTGCTTTGCAGTCAACTTCTGTATTCAACAGGTCAATTTCTTCGGTCGGTAAGGTGTCTTGAATTAGAGGAACTCTATCCTAACTGTATAGCTTAGTCCATGATGTTTTAAAGCAATCAGCTTTGCTTCATTTGTATTGCTAATTATTATTATTGATGAGTAAATCACATTATTCTGACGTGTTCAAATCATCTTTTGTTGGTGAATAACAGTAGGAAAGTAAAAATCATAAACAGTGACAAAAAAGAATCAGCTGGGAATCCTTATTTTTGTACACTTACATAGTTTTTTATAGAGTTGACGTCATGAATATGGATTTTTAATACTAGTTTTTTCCTTTTCTTATTTATTTTATTAACTTTAAATGCTTTTTTTACTTTGTTTATCAGTAGAAATATTTGTGTTTTCCCTTTAAAGCTCCTTGCAGCGATACATTTTTCTGAGCACTGTTATCATAAAAAAATAGTGAAAAAGCAAAATCATTTAATAATAATTTAAGATTGTTGACGTGCTCTTTCTGTTGTTAAAAATATAAAACTTGTCAGATATTAGTTTAAAAAAGTATTCAAAGTCTCTTTTTGAATTCCATTCCATTTAACTTCTGTCCTCCCGAAATGGTGTGTGCGTCTGCACAAAACCGTTCAACGCACTCCCCATCCAGCTGTTCGCTAAATGTCTCAGGGAGGAGAAGAGGCACCCAGCATCGTCCCTTATTCCCCAAACTTTAATATCCACCAAGTTGTCATATGGCTCCTACTCCCACCCCCGATCGGGCACCGCCCCTTTATCCTGCTCCTCCAGAAAACAAGGCCCCAACAAAGCTCACAACAAAAACATAGTTTTCGCGCTCCGAAGAGAACAAAAAAAGGAGAGAGATGAGGAGAAGATAAGCGGGAGCATCTCTCCTCATTCATCCCCGAAGCGACGCGAGCGCGCTACTGCGCATGACCCCTCCCCTTTCGGAGCGAGTAGGCTCGTCCTACCTCGGGGTTGTCCTCCCAAACCTGTATGCGTTCGTCCACAGTCTCAGACCGTCGTGGCGTTCCGCCGGTGCGTTAGTGAATCGGAAGTGTGTGTTACCCATTCTTCTCTCAGTCTTCCCGGGCGAATGTTTCGGCTGATTGTCTCGGATTTCCATCCCGGCGGACACTTTGTGAACTTTCTTCCCTCGCTCACTCCTCTTGATGGTCGTCTCTGGAACTACTTGTCCGTAAGTCCTACCTGTCTCTTCTTCACTTCTCGAAAGCAAATTAATTCTTCTTTCAAAATAAGATGAAAGAATTTTCTTATTATAATAATTGAAATTTTTCTCCAATGCGCATTTTACACATCAAATGTAAGAATTACAATGTATTTTGCATTTAATTATTATTAACTAATTTATGTTGGATATTTACTTTCTGCGAAAGATGCTTTAATTCCTACCTTTGATTGCTGTTACTTTTTAAATGAATAATTTTTTAATTAATTATTTTTGTTTTGTTATAAAAATTCATTTTGATAGTTAATTAGTTACCAGAACATTAAAATTGTGAATTTGCCTTAAAAAAATCAGTGTTTTAATGTTTTGTAGGGAGTAAACAAACGTGATAGACTTTTATTTACTTAATATACTAATATTTTTTACCATAGTATTTTTAAAATTACTTAATGTATGTTGTTTTTTAAGGAAATAAACTCTTACCCGACGTTTCCCAAGAACTTAAATCAAATATTTATTTTTCAAGAGTTAGATTATTCTTCATAAAATAAAAATTCTATATATATCATATTTCTATTCAAAGCAATATTTTCATTAAAAAAACGTAAACTAATTAAAATTTAAGAATAATTTCAATTTATTGATTTTCTTATAGAAACCATTAAATGAATGTATATTTCAAATTAAATTAAGTTTATATAGAATCCTTTTTTTTCCCCCTTGATACTTCTAATGTTTACATTTAAATAAAAAACAAGACATTTAAAATTGTATTTGTATGTAATTGAATTCCGATGAAAAAATAATTGCCTTTCTGTTATTTTTAATGCCTCTTTCATCTATTTATATTTATTTTAGAATTAAAATCACAAGAAATATATTTCAGCCTTTGCATTTTTTATACTTTGTATCAATATATATTTCTGGATTATCTTTAAATTCTAATTTTTTTGTAATTATTATGGAAATAAACAATTCTGAAATAAAACCTGTTTAAACCAGAAAATTATTGCTTAAAATATCAGTCATATTGATTTTATAAAGATTATTAAATATAATAGCAGCTAATCAATGTCTTCACATATTACATTTTATTATTCTTTCAAATACGTTGAAAAAGAACGAACTTTCACTTTTAAATTAAAACATTTGAAACTGAAATAGTTATATTTTTATGGTGAACTAATTAATGTTATTATGGATAACTATATAAACAAATTCGCCAATTTAATTTTATATTAAAATATGAGTTTCAAAACCATTTAGAACAATTTTTGATATGATTTGAAAATTTAAATACTTAAGTAAAGGAAGAAAATTAAGCAGATATTTTAAAAATTAAGTTAAATGTGTGAACAACTTAATTATTTTATAACATTATGTTTTATTTATGAAATAAACATGAATGCATTTACAAATTTTGAAAATTAATTTCATTTAATATAAGTAATACGATTTAATTCAGATTATAAATATTTTCTTTGCACAGTATTTCTCATTTCTTTTATTTTTAACATTTTTACGAACTATTTTGTAAAATATATTTTCACCTTTTATTTGTGTAAATGAATGCTCTAGTACAGATATTTCTATTGTTTTCCCAGTATCTTCGAAATTTTATTTAGTATTAGTACTATTTAAAAAATTTGCTATAAGTCAACATTTCTAAACATTTTAAAGTAACTACAATTTTTATTTTACTTAAGAAAGAACTTTCTAAATATAATTCCGTAAAAAAATTAAGGGAGTGATTATTATAAGATTTAATATGATTTAAGATTTATATATTGAAGAGAGTTTTTATAGTAAATTAATTTTGCTTTTCCTAAAAGTTATATTATTGTAAATTATAGAGTAGTGTCTCCAATTTTTCTTTATGAAATATCGGAATTATAAACACTAAACAAAATTCAGTTTTTTATATACATTAATGTTGATTAACTTTCTTTTATTTATTTTAGTACTTTATGTCAAATTAAATTTTCACTGCGTAGAAGTAATGGATTTTTTTTTTTTTAAATAAAAGTATAAATAAGTCACAATGATCGTTTATAACTCTTATTACAATAAACTTATACTGGCTTTTTTGATTGAAACTTGATCCAATTTTTGAATACCGCATATTTACTGATCCTTTTCAATAAAAGCTGTGTGTTTCAATCTTTAATTACCGATTGTGAGAATACGGTATTGTTTTATAGCAGATTTTATGTATTTCCGCAGACTGGTTATTCATTGCCCCTCGTAAACTGACGTAACATTAAAAGCTCTAGTACCAGAATTCAGTACTGGAGATATGTTTAGACCAAGGTCGCGTAATGTTGCAAGAAAATAAGAGTGAAATAAAATATTAGTTCAGATTGATGAGGCCGAAAAAGAGATTTTTGTAGTACCTGTAGTTATAATAAGATTTTATTTGCCGATTTTATGACTTTGAAACTCTATAGCATCTTTTGCGAAGACAGAGCGAAAGGATGTACTCCTTTTATAAAAAAAGGTGATGGATTCATTAAAAACAACGCTTTTTTAATTTTAAAAATCAAATGAAAATTTAATTACTAACCTTTAAGTTGTGTTTTCTTATTTAGTATTCTGTAATTGAAGATTATAACATTTCATGTTAAAACTCAAATATGAATTTTAAAATATCGCCGCTTTAATTCATGAGTTTTGAAGTATGAAAATAAAATGAAATGCGATATGTATAAATTTTTACTTTACATATGATTATTTTTCTTAGGTTTTCCGAAAACCTTTTATTTTTTTAAAATTCGTATTCGATGTATCAAAATTCCATTGTGAATTCTAATTATTAGTTTCCTAATTTTTTCTAATTTTTCCTTAATATGTAATATGAAATAAGTAAATTTCACTCTCGTATTTGATCCTCTATTAAAAACTATTGACTAAATCCTATTTTATTCGCAATTTATTTAGTATAAAGTATATTCTTTGCTAGATTGCTAAAATGTGAAATTTTATTATGTAGTTTTTCAACTTCTGTACTTTCTTCTGCCTCGAATTGTATTCTAAATAAATTATTTTGTTTGTTTATTATTGTTTTTTTACTTATTTACGGCACACTTTTGAATAAAAAGTAGTTAAAAATATAAATAATACTCTCTTATAACTGCTAGCTTAAAAATAGATATCTGAAAGGAAAATGTCAACTTTTTATAAAAAGTTATGCCTGAGAAATTTCGAACCGAGAAAATAATGCAAAATTCTATTAGATTGGTTTTTGGAAATAATAGTTTCAAACAATTTATTCAATCTTAAAGTTGATAAAATATGTGTTTTAAGATAAATAATACATTATTTTAAACTACATACATTGGATAAACTTTTGATATCTTTTAAAAATTTTAACTCTGAAAATTAAAACATGATCAAATTCAAAGTTACAAAACAAGCATATTAAATATCTAATTTCTACTCTGTTTAAGTTTAATGACTGATTCATAAAATATCACGTTCATAACATAATTTCTGGATTGGAAATTATTTAATTTATTAATTTTATTTTCATTTATTTAAAAAAATTTATCTGTTCATTTGTTACATTAATTTTTATCTGTTAATTTTATGAATCTTTAAGCCCTCTCGCTATATTTTGTTATAAAATTAACAATTTATTCTTAAATCAACTCTAGTAATTTTTTAAGTTATGACATTTTAATAAGCAAAAATAAAATTTGACTTTTTTTTCTGGTATTGGTTGAGTAATTGAATGTCTTTGGATGCAAAACCCATTTCAATCTTTTTAATATTCTAGCTTTAAATAAAAATGTGTGCCATCATTGAAAATTATACGAATAGAATATTTTAAACACGAATAGAAAAATATAACTATCTATTGCACAAAATTTAAAATAACCTAAAAAAAAAACTTTTTTTTTCCTTATGCAATCAAATCATTTTATTAAAAATATTTATGAGAGAGAGAGAGATAATTTTATATAAGAAGAATTTGTTTAAATAAAAAAAAATCATAATATATTTGTCCCAATAATAATTCTGAAGTCATGATTATGCCTTATTTTAAATCTGATATTTATAGGTATCCAAACATATCATAAAAATGGAAGTTTTATGCGATTCTGTTTGTGTACTCAGTCCATTCACTTTAACCGCAGTTTTGAGAAAGCATAAAAATCTTTTAAAAGTATCTTTGTAAACTGCTTTCAATCAACGGGTAAGACTAATTATTCCTTTCTAAATTACATTGTTTTTGACAAATACTCCGTTCACAATTAAAATCACTTGTTGGTTGGTAGTAACCGGTTAAAGCTAGATAAAACAATTGCTTTTATATGGCTGAATAACAAGCTGAGGCATGCTGTAGAATTTTCTAAAAACATTTTTGTTTTCATCTTTATTGCTTGTAAGTGAAACACATGTTCTGTTTTTTTCTCAATTGTTTAAATTTATGTCTTATTGTAGAAGGTTACTTAAATAATATTTACTTTCCGTAATTGAATGATATTTTCCTAAACACTTCTATACTGTTAATTTGTGAGTTAATTGCAACTAAGCTTTATATTTGCTAATTTATTTCTGAAACTTTCAAATTTTCATATGTGATTTATTGGGTTGTTTGGAAAGTCATTTCGTTTTTCCCACCTGAATCGGTTTTTTGCTAGTGAAAACCAACCATTTTATAAGTATGAAATCTTGCTACGACCAGAAAAATGATAAAAGGTATTGGACTAATTGACAATATACAATTCAATAAAATATTTATACGCTATATGGTTTTCATTTTCCTATAAAACGAAATGATTTTCCGAACAACCCAATACAATTTTTATCTATTCAAACATAGTTGTAGAATCCAGGAATGTAAAATCCTACAACTTAATAGTTTGCTTAAAAACTTTGAAAAAAAAAGAAAAAATTATAGTGCTTGTGCATTTGTGATATTTTTCATGTCTATTTTAATTTGACTAGTTCTTTATGTGAAGAAGTTTATTTTTATAATTTTCTTATTTGAACAATCAGTATATTTTAATAACAAAATTGCATATTTCATCAAAAGAAATAAAATTCTTTAACTCTTTTAATTTTGTAAAACCCATAAAACTGAGACAAAATGAGCAGTACCAATTTATTTTGCAGCTGCAAGATTGAATAATATATAAGTAGAAAGCCATTTTGTCAAAATTCTTAAATACTGTTTACGGGAAGTATGTGTTCTGCCAATTGTTATCTCTCCCAATTAATTGTAGAAGTAGCGTCTTTTTTCATATATCTGTCAAAGCAGGATTTCTGATTATCGTTGCAAGTCTTTTGTCAGAGCAGCTTGCTGTTTGATCTGTCAGCGTGATGGCGTTCATTCTTCGGTGCAGACATTGTTTTTTACTGGAAAACTTTGCTTGACATTGAGAAGGTAGATTTACAATCGACTTTTGTCTCCTCATAAGATTGTTCTTCCACACTCTTACAAAAACCTGCTCGTCATCTGATAATAAGAAAATACTTGCCCCCCCCCCTATCTGTTTTTTCTTTATTTTATTTTTCATCAATATTTTCCTCAATTTCTTTTATTCCTCTTCAATAATCTATTTTTCCTTACGACTCGTCTTCCGTATGAGAATAAAACAATGAGTTGAAGTTATTTGAAGGCTAATCTTAACACGACTGCAATTGGTTGATTAGAGATACATAAATTGGTTGTTAGATTTTTTAGACTAAAGAGAACATCATGTGTGAATTCATTATTCAGAAGTGTAAAAGAAAGTGAATATTCACAAAAACTACACAAGGTATTTTTGTAGAAGTGAAATTTTACATGTGATTCAAGGAGCTTTTATTTTGAGTCTTCTGAAAACTTTAATAAGCAAATAAATTATTACTAAATTAGTGCTTTAGAAAAAAATTCATGGCAACATTTTTTCTTACTTTATGTTGTATTATAGTATAAATTCTGTCTCGAAACGTGCTCTCTAAATCATTATGCAATAATCTATGGCACTGATGCATTTAAATGTAAATTATGTAAAACTTGTTAAGCCGTTAAAAAAGATTTCACGTTTTTAATAGCAGTTGAACAAGCATTTCAGATTGTTTAAGTGGATGCTTAAACATGTTATAGTTTTCTCCTTGTAGTACGGACCATGTTATGCAAAATTTCCCTCAGAAATACATACTGAAGTAGATTCCAAAAAAAGTTTGCACATTTTTTGACATTGTATAGTGAACTGTCTAAATCTGTTGTAATGCATTTTAATGCCTAATTGCTTTCAGGGAAGACTTTCCAAAGATAGGGGAGCGTATCACAAAGGAGGAAAATCCAGATAACTCCTAAGCACCCACCCCAACAACCGTACCCAGAATTTTAAATTGTTGTTAAAGATTCATCTTGTTGCTCTCTGTGCCATATGATTGGTGACCACTTCAAGATCTGACCCATTGTCTTAGAGTCATTTGGTAATAACTCTATTCACACTAGCTTGAATTTTCACTCTTATACGTCATCATTTTATTGGACTAACAGTGGAAATGCATTAGGGAAAAATTCGAGATGTTTGGGTATTTACTCTGCGGTAATCTCATAGAATTACAATAACTGTGTGGTGTTATGTAATAACTAATGCTGTAGAGTCATCTTCATCTTGAGAATTCTTGTCAACAGTTCCCAGGTTTCATCCTTGCCTCACCCCATGACTCCGAATTCCTAAAAATCTGTTACGAAAGGCACATTGTCATTCTTTTAATTGCCCAACGAATGCTCACCGCGGGCTTCCAGCGAGACAAAACAACTCTTACATTGGCTTTTCTGCAGTCCTCTTTTTTCATTTGTTTATTCTTTCGCGAGTCATGCAAATGCGTCTCCTTTCGCGAAATATAATTGGTGGCAAATTCCACCGTAATGAAATTCGATGCTATAGGGTGGACCCCTTGCCATGTGCCCCCCTGCCCCACCGAGCCCGACGACTCTTCGAGGTTCGCCCGTCGCGACCTCCACTTCTTTTTACGGGGTCGTTGATGCCCATAAAAGGCGCCCCAGCCCCTTCGTTAAGATATTCCTTCTGTGGGGACACCCTGTAGCTTATTACCAGGCCTTGTTTCGATTCGAAACTACCAGTAGGAGCCCCACCGTGTGTTACAGATGGATAAAAAAAAAAAAAGGGTTTGTTTCTCCGTTCCAGATCGAGAGAAATAATTGGCGTAAAGGGTGGCATCTTTTCCGATGTCCTCTGTTCCTCATGCAGCGGGTGGCTTTCTCTTGTTTCATGCGAAGACGGCAGAATCAAGTGAAATATTTTTATCCTTTTGATTGAGGCTCTGCACATCGTGTGTGTGAGCGGTTTTTGTGTCAGAAATCGTGCTGGGTGGGATGGCATTCGGATAATATCATAATGCGGAAATGGCTCTTGCATCCAGTTAATAAGTCTGCATTTTCCATTTGAAATTATTCAGCTAGTTTTGATTGGAAGGCAACGCATTATTTCCTATAATGATTGCTCGATGATAAGTGATTCCCCGTGTCAAATCGAAAGTAAATTGCTCAAGAATGCGCTTATGTCTGGAATTACCTTAAAGAAGTGCTCTTGGAATGATAATTACAAATTATATTTCGTTTCCAATGGAAATATTCAGTCGTCTTTAATTATTAAAGAACATCTATGATTAAATTTGTTCCTAATTTCAAGTTAAAAAAAATAATGAAAATAATTTGATACTTCTGTTTCTGAACTGTTACCTAATGATTTGCAAGACGTTCCTAGGAACAAAGAATAACCATTTTTCTTTACCAAAAAGAATTCCCGCGGAATATTTTATCATAAATATGAAAATCGTAAATACTTTGACGATTAATCATATGATTCAAGATTTCCGCCAAATACTGTAGATTTGGCGAGATATGAATAAAATCCCGATATAACAGAAAAATAGCTGAAATTGTTTAAACGAAATAGGTCATATACTTTTCATTTAATTTCAAAAACCTTCTGATTAAAAATATTTCCTCCTCATAATTGAAATTACTTTGCTAATTACAAAAAAGAGCGACGAAATTCATATGCGTAAGCTTTTCCGCGTTTAAATATAGAATTTGTTATACATATAAACTTGAGAATCTCTCTCTCTCTCTCTCTCTCTCTGAGATTTAACTCCCTGTTAATTATTTTATATTTTTCAGAAAAAAAAATTACAACCGTCTGTAAAATTTCTTTTAAAAAGAAATATATAATAAATTTGAATTTTGATGTATTTATCCAAATCGATTGAAATTTAGGAAAATAAAAAAAATTAACATTCTTATATTTTTAAAACTCTTATGACTGTAAATAAAAACGTTTCCATGACTTGTGGTATTTAAGTCGAATTTCTTTCAAATAGACTCTAGTTAACCATAATGCTTACATCGTTAAGGAGATAATTCGAGAAATTCACAAGCACGCACCCAAAAAATATGATTATTATCAAGTCTAATATCTTTTTTTGTCTTAATATGAAGAATTGATAAATTTCATAATATTTATACTTCAAATTCAGACTTTCTATGTTAGCACCAAGCATCTTAATTACTGTATCCTACTGATTTTTAATGATACATATGTTCAAAAGAATAATTGTAACATTTAAATCTATGTCAGATTAAAAATAAATTCCTGCACCTCTCTCTCTAAGAAGAGATACACAAAATATGAACCTGAATTTTATTAGGTTAGGGGAATGCGTATCATCTGCGCTGTCTGATTTCATGAAATCTTCCTCTTATTAAACTTTGTTTCAAAGACAAGTGACCAAAACGAAGTTACTGAATACAAAACCTAAATCTCCTTTCTTCAATAAGAAGCTCTCGGGGACAAAATCTTTTTTTTCTTTCTTTCGCACCTGCTTCAACGCATGTGCTGATCGACGCTATGAATATGCGATGTGTTTTAGTAGCTCATTCCTAGTGACCTTCGCGATCAAGACCTGAAGTGATACGAATTAATGAAACTCCTAGGGCTGAAAAAATGGATTATTTTCTTACAAAAGAGAAATATGCTCCATTTATTAAATCTTTTGATTAATTGTTTCCGGTAGGGATAAAAAAAAAAGGATTTTTTATAGAGATGTGAAAATTTTTATTTTTATAAAAATCGCTCTTAACGATGTTTATTTTTTCTATTAAAAAAAAAAAAAAAAAAAAAAAAATTATATATTCATTATATAAAAATCATGTCACAAATAATTAAATGATAAGGAATTATCTCGACAAAAAATATCTAGTAATGACAAACACATAATAAGTTTCAGGTTAATTTTAAAAGACGTATTATATATATATATATATGCATGCTTGTGCGTAAAAAATAAAATGTATTTATTCTTTAATTTATTGTATTTATAAATAAAGATAAAAAATAAATAAATAATAAAATCAGCTGAATTAAAAAATATCTTGCTGTCACATTGATTTTCATTAATTAATAAATAACCGTATTATCGTGGAATAATGTGTTGTATGATTTATTGTTATATAGCAGTTCATCTACTTTTTTTTCTGCAAACATTCAAGATAAAAATAACTTGAATAAAAATAAATAATAATAATAACCCGATTCTTGGAAGGATAGCATAGATTCGCGTCTTAGTCCGTTTGGTTTTGCTTCTTAATCTGAAAGAGAGAACGAAATTCGATCTGCCACACATAGTGTCACGAATGATAGAGAGAAAATTTTTTTTCTGGGGATCGTCCCGCAATTAAAAATATAAATCCCTGGTCATAATTTTAGAGAATATGCTGAGCGGACTTGTGGGCCCTGAAATATGCAATCGTTTAGTAGTCAATTAAAATAATTTACTGCAGGAAAATTATTTTAATATAAACAAATAAATAAAGCACTATAAAACTAAAGGAGGTATTGGTTTAAAACGAGAGTTATCTATTTTCTAATAAAATACCCAGCTTTACTATCTCAATATTTTTTTTACCAATTGTGTATTATGTTATCCTAAAATTTCATGCGTTTTCAATTATTATTTATTTTTAAGTTTTTTCTGACTTATTTTACATTATATGTGTGTAGCAATATGTTGTGAATTATATCTAATAAATCACATTTTTAAAAATATCACACCATCTAATAACTTCTTAGTTTTATTTTATTAATTTCTTAACGTTTTTACTAAACTCCCAACTAGTTTGTATAGAACATTTTATTTGCTTTCTCTTTCATCACTTGAATAAATTGTTAAATAAAAACAAGTTTTTATTTTGTGATACTGTTATTTATGTCTTTCATTTAAAATACATATTTAAATAAAAAAAATCAACATCAAATATAAAAATATTTGTTATTGTATACAGATGTTCAAGCTAACATAATTGAGCATTTATGTAGCATGATTTAATATGAGTGTGTAAAATTTGCTAAATACATCAATCTTATCAATTCTTGTAGACATAAATCTTAACGAGATAAAATTTATATACCAACTATCTCTTTCAATGATTTGATATTAAGCATCGAATTTATTTTATCGTGGGAAAAAATTAATTTTAAATATTCAAAATGCTTACATATTTATAAGGATGACTGTTGAAAGAGCGCGGTCAATCCACTAAAAAGAAGTTGTCTTTTTTTTATTCTTAATATGGGTCAGTCGTTTTCTGTTTTTGTTTCATTTGAAGCTTTAGGCCACCAGTAGTTGCCAATCACTGCTGAAACTATTGTAACAAGGGAAGAGGAACTTTAAGTGTTCCACCGTTCTGTTCTCGAATGAGTATGGTCAGTACGCGAGTATCAAGTTTATAATCTCATTCTCTGTGTTATAGATTTTCCGGGAAACATCGTGACTTCAAATATTGATACAAAATTTGATTGATTGCTCTAAAAACTTTTCGTGAGATTCAACACCAAAGAAAATTTTTTTTGTTTTGTTTTTACATTGTCAAGATGCTGAATAGTAAAAAGAAAATTGTTAAAATATTCAAATTTCATTTTATCTGATTCTCTTTGGAAGAATATTCTAAATGTAAGCAGAAATCGGTTTCTCTAATAGAATAAAAGCTTGGGATGCCTTTCGGAGAATGGTGGAGTGGCGAATCTCACTGATTGCATTCCAAGTGAGAAGAAATCGGGTTTCCTTGTGAGAGTGATAGCTGTATTGGCATTAAATCTGTCTGTCTCTCGTACCGTGAGTACCCTCCTATCCAATGGGGAGAAGACGTCTTTTCGAGAGTTGAGGTTATAAATTTTGCAGCTCGTTCAGCTTGGCGTCGAGTGATGGCCAACAGATTGTCTGCCACTATTTGTTGACACTCGTTCTTCTTATGTGCCAAGACAGAGAGAAAAATGCACTTATGCGCGGCTAACATTGGAAATTGGAGGAACGCGTATTTGCTATTCTTTCCCTATAGTAACACCCTTACTTAAGGAGTAAAAATGCTTCAAAGCTATAATAGTTAAATGGCTTTTTTTTTTTTTTTAAATTATTGGCTTTGCTTCAATACTTGAGGAAATATTATTAGTAGTGAGTCATTTAAATATTCGATAATTAAAAAAATAATTCTTTCAATTGAAAATGACATTTGTTTCTAACTTAACTATTTGAATACATTGCATTGAATGACACTTAAACTATAAATCATTTATTTCATTTTCGGTGCAAAGAATTGTGAATTTTAAAAAAAATATCTGATATTTAGTTAAAGTATTTATTAAATCTTTGCTTTAATCAAACATTTAATTCAGTTTTATAAACATGAAAGTAATATTCATATTATATACCAAGCAAAATTTCTAAATATAGTTTTTTTATGAAAAAAAATAAAAACGCAGTTTTTCACATATAAGAAATGATGAATACCTAAATTATTTAAACAATATATATGTCTGCAAAAGAGGATTCTTTGTGTAATTTTTCTGAATAATATAGTTAATTCTAATGTTTAAATATGTTATAATAGATTTTGTATTGGCGTGATTCATTCTGTCAAAATGGAAAATTAGATCTTATCTAAGGAATGAAAAGATAAGATGTTTCCGCAATATTGCATGTTTGAGAAAAAGGATGCGAAAGGATCCAAGGCTGTGCGCCAATGGGATTGTGAATAAGATAATCTTTCGAAAAGCGGAGTGATGTATCCTAGAGCGCCAGTTTTTGCACTTCGAGTTCTGTTCTCGCAGTGATTTGAACATTCAGAAAGGGTTAAACGTCTGTCAACCTTGTGCCACGCTTCATACTTCCTAAGTTAAGTTCTATTACCTTCAACATCATTTTTTCTCACTAAATTAGCGGCGCGACACGAGGGTGCTTGACGCTACGCACACCTCTCTTTCGAACTTTTTTAACGAGAATCCTCCAATCAGAAATATCAACTTCCTCTTTTTCGTTACACTTTTTTTTTTCAGAAAGAAGTAACTCACCTGTCACAAATGATCCATCAGGATGGGGGGGGGGGATTATTAAAATGAAGGCAATGCCCGCGGGCGATAAGCCAAACGGGGAGGGGCCATCGCCGGGGGAGTGCCGCGCATCCCTCCCGTTCCATGTTCTGTACTGTCTTATAAAATGAAATATGTCTCGCGGCACAATAAGGGTCTGTTTCCATTGGAGAAGGAGTGGGAGACATTTGATTTTAAATTGAATTAAGCGCCACGTCTAATTTATGACCCCACCCCACCCTCTCCAGCCGGGGCGCTTCCTTTTCCCCGTCTTTTGAAACAGTGCCATTTCATATTATGTATGCAAATATCCAGGAAGAAGAGGCCCTGCATTGTGCAGGCGAGCCAGATCTGTCACCACTTTTCACGATGAATCTCCTTCAACTACTAATTGAAAGTAAATAAATTCTAAGGAGACGAAAAAAAAAATTTCTCTGTCGAGGTTTCATTTAACTTTCGCGAAATACATAAAGCAGAAGAAAAAAAAATAATAATAATGAATGCTGCTCTTAACAAATTTGTTGCTTTTCAATTTTCGATTTTTATTTAATAGGTGTCAACTGTGTATTGGAATTATTTTACAAAGGAAGTATTGTTCTATATTTTTATGATCTTTAGGAAATGCGCCCAGTTTTTGGAGTGTGGTCGCAGTTACAGGTGTAACCCAGTTGTTGCAGTTAAGACAATAGTTATTTCTTACCTTTGATGATATGCGCATTACGTCAATATGCTGATTGTTTGTCTGTGTGTGCTCAGCTGCTGCTACTTGGCAAAGACAACACAGCTTGTGCTTGTTGTTTTTGTGGTTTGTTCTTTCTGCGGCCCTTGTTTTGGGAGACTTGTGAACTAACACAATTTATAGGCCCTTTTGTTCCTCACCGAAGCTATGCAATTATCGAAAACTGCCTCCTTCCATACAGCGCTATAAATACAGGTGAGAATATTGTTGCTCTTTCCATTGTTGTGTACTTTGATGAGAATTTCCAACTTTATATTTTCATCCACTTCAAAAATGTTATCACGCTTAAAAATAATTTTATGGGATTTTTCATTCATTCATTTATTGTTCGGAAACAAATCGGAAAAAACATTAAAAATATCTTGAATTGGTATTTTATTTTATTTTAGTAAAGGTATTTCATAAAATAATCTTTTATCATCTATTGCCTTTTGAAGATTTTTTTTAAATCGCATTCTTAGCCAGCAATTTGAAAATTTATGATACTGATTCTTATTTTTAATTTTTAAATTTTTTTTTAGCTGTAAATATTTTTTTCTTTTGTACAATATTAAAAATCTGTAGCGTATTAGAACTTTTCCTGTTTTTCCAACTACCTAAAATTGAAGGTTAGAACTTTAAAATAAAGAAAAAAATTTTTCTCACTTCGAATATCGAATACTTTAATTTTCATTTCAATAGTTTATTTTAACTGATTCAAATCCTTAGATATGATATCCTTTTTAAGTCACAATTAAATATTTCGCGTAGTTTCTTAATGGTTTCTGATGCCAGGAAAAAAAATTCAGTTATTTTTTTATTTTAAATAGATCCTTAAATTGTAATTTTACTACTTCAGAAAAAGAAATTTAAAACAATTATTCATTTTATATTTTATTCAATGAAATTCGGTTTTCAATCCTTTCACAATGGTTTACTTATTAATTTAAAAGTTCAGTGTATATATATGTATATAGGTAGACTATATTTACATGTTTAAGACATAGTAGACTCAAAACTAGAATTAAACATTTTAATTTGCTTTCATTTCAGAATTTTATCTAATTTATTTGAGATTCATAAAACCAAATTTTTTATAAATAATCTTTTATTTCCATTAAAAAAATCTGATTTTCCAATCATTGACGTTCTTTTTGAAAATATTAATCACTTTGCATTTATTTAGTATTTTTTTGAATTCGTTAATATTTTGCATAATTACAACTACTGTAAATCTACTTACAAACTAAAGAATTACTTTATTCATTTATCAATTTAAATGTGTAATAGTGAAATATCTTACATACTTAAATTTTGATCATCAGTTACTTGTATTACGTAAAATTGATGAGAAATTTATGTAGATGTATTTATGTATATATTTATTATAATTGACATTCGTAAAAGTTTCATAATGGCAAAAGCTGGTTTTAGCAAACATTTTTATGCTTTCAAAAATAATAAATCCATTTTTTAAGTTGCGACTGTTCTTAAAATTAACCATAAGTGTTTCGTTCTTCCCATGGTGCTTTTTTCCTTCAATGTTGTTTTTATAACGATAAACTCGTACAATATTGATTCATGTTTTTAATAGCCGAATTGGTTATCGTTCCGGATTAAATTCACACCTCGGGTGTGAATGATTGTAGTGGTTTGGGATCCAAACTCGTAAGCAACTGAGTTGGTAGTCGAGTGGTTAGCACTTTTGACTTCAGTTCTACAGTTCGCGGTTTCAAATCCCTCCTTGGGTGTGGTTGTAGTAGATCGGAATTCGGCCCCAGTCTAATTAGCTTCGTGTGATGAAAACTGACTGTTCAGGACCAACTAAACTTAAACATTTATATTTTAAATATATTCGAAAATTGGAATATTAACTAACCTAAAATAGTTTCAATTAATCATTTATAAGTTGATAAATAATAAATAGGATTATTGCTTACTACTCAAAATGTTTGAAAAAGTAGGCACAAATTTAAATGTTCAAGGATATTTAAGCATTTAGAAGGTTGTTATCCTTTGGTTGGTAAATTTAACAAAAAACTATCTCTCCTGTTTTTTAGACAAACTAGAGAAGCTTATCTTGATTAATATAGGTAAAATGAAGATGGTATTATTTAAAACTATTTTTTTTTTAATATTTATCTTAGAATTGTTCCATCTCTAGGAAAAGATTTCTTTTTAACATATATTTTAATCAATAATGGATAAAATATGAATTAAAACATACCACGTAGAAGTTTGAGTTCTTCGGAATTTGCGATTACATTTAATTTGATAGCGATCATAAAAATGGCGCTATCAGTAATGGATAATCTCAGATGACATAATCATAATCACGGGTGAATTGTTAAAAAGATGTAAAAAAAAAAAAAAAATACCAGCATATATATTTTCGAGAAGCGATTAGTTCTGAATTATTAGATATTATATTGTTTAGCGGGAAAAGATTGGAATCATCTTTCTTGAATGCAGTTTGCGCAGCTGGTTTTGCCTACTGTCTTCCATTGTTTGACAGGAAGAAAAAACTTTTTTCTCCTTCATTTTGTAAGACAGTGGATTGAAAGCTGTTTAAATTCCCTTTTCTCGGGAAGATTTTAATGTTCTTTTATTTTTGTGTCTGCACTTAAAAATTCCGATTTATTGCATATCTCAGCACTAGACTGCAGGTCGGCAGTTGGAACTCATTTTGTTCGATTAACACTTTTCCCTTAAGTACTTTCTGCAACAAATATCAGTCAAAGAAAATACCATAAAAGAAATTTAAAAAAAAAAAATTTAATTTGATTTGTTATATTGTGTTTGAAATCATTAGCAACTGAATGATTAATATGCTTTTGAATATTATCTGTTTTAAACTGTGACTTAATCCAAATGTAGAGAAAAATATCATAAAGTGAAAATCCTTCTATCCAGTCAAGTTCTAACTCTCCTTGTCCCTCATTCTAAACTAACTCCATGAAAAAGATACACCAATTGAAAAAGTTTGAGTCACTTAAAGGTTGAATATTGCACGTGCACTTCTCATAATGATTTTCTGTTGCTTGAAGAAGAGTTGCTTACTTTCAAACTGCTCAGGCTAATTTATATCCATCCTTTATGGAAACTGATGCATCATCTTTGTCATACGAATGAGTCCCTTCAGTTTCCATCTGTTTTGTGCGTTTACCGTTTGGAATGATTGATCTTGAACTAATTACATCCACATGACTAAAAGAATAATTTGAAATCGGTGAATCTCTTCTCATCTAACCAACACCAATAACTAGAATATTGAATATCTATCGAAAAATTTAAAAATTCTGTTAGTTGGTATCAATATTGAATTTATTAAGAACATCCATTTCTGATATTTTTGTGCAATTTTTTTTAAATGTTACCAATAGCTTAATTGTTTTACTTGCTAAATTTTTCTAACAGTATAAAAAACCATAAATCATGATTTTTATGAATTTATGCTCCGAATGAATTGAAATACGCTGAAAAAGTGAAACCATTGTCACACAAAATATTAATGAGAGAAACTAATTAATTACACGTGCTTTTCATTAACTGCGAGAAAACAACTAATTTGAATTGGTTTTTGTATTCTACATTTAATGTTAATTCAAGAAAAATAAAGTAATATTTTATTAAGTTCAATTTGTAATTAAAATATACAAACGAATCATAAAAAAAAACTGCTTATAGAAGTCTTACCTAAAGTGTATGTAGTTGGAAATTTACAGTTAACTTCCACTTTTTAAAATAATTTTAATTTCATTTTATTAATTTATTGTTTACTATTCCTTTTTATGCATTATGCATAAGGAGTTTAAAAATGAAATAGATTTATATGAACTTAATTGTTTTCTGGTGTTTTCTTTCGTTTAAGATGTGCAATATTTAAAGAAAAATAAACCACAGAACTTAAATAACTATAATGTGTGCAGCCAGAAATAGTATATTATTTAGCCACTACTGTTTATTTTGTAAAAGCAAAACACTGCCATTAAGTTGCCTCCAAAAGAATTATTATTTGATGGCTGAGCTTGTATACTTTGTAAAAAAAAATTATGACTTCCATTTTTCCTATTGTTAAAAAGGACAGCTGTGCAAAAAATTTCACGTGATGTCAAAGTGCTAGGGCCTGTTATAAACAACAGAAAACAAATACCGTTTGTTCGAATTACGCATAGCTTTTATTTCTTTGCTTAAGTAGCTAAAGTACAACTGTACACACGCGCTAACCATATCTGTATAAAAATTCTCTTTATCAGTTCGCTTCAGTTGAGTGTTAACAGCATTTTCTGTTGCCACATTTAACGGGCTTCTTTCTTCGCCGTGCCTAACTTTAAATTTTATGTTTTGTTTTACCATGTCTGAAATTTAATTAAAGTTTTTCATATGTTCTTTCATTTACATCAAGGCAATATAAATTCGATTTCTTTGAAAGTTTTTAAATAAATCTCTACTAAAATTTTTTTTATAATTACACACATAATTCAGGGGTTGGCAAGCTTTTTACTGTAACGTTTTAAGTCGATCTGTGTCAATATAATTTTAAGCACCATTCCGTAGGAAATATTTGAAACAATTTGATTTCGCCCCAGTAAATGCAGAATTAGTTAAAAACCCAAGAATTAAGATTTTGAATTTTATTATATAGGGTAATCATGCATAACATTTGCAGGTTTTTATTAACATAAAAATAAACAACCTAAAATGTTTCATTAAGCATTAATTAGATAATTCCTTTAGCATTAAAAACATTAAAATTGTTTATATATTTGTGTGTCTTTTAAACATGTTTATTAAAATTAAAAATAAAGACTCCTCAAAACTCAAAACATTGTTAAGTAACAATTAAAATTTTAAAGCGAGACTTATAGTTGCATCATTGTACTGTACATTTGAATCATTAGGTAGATTAGTGTAGAGTGCCAATGAAAATAGTACCGCGTATTAAATCTAGCTCACACGTCCTAAATTGCCAATGCTTGGCTTTAGAACTTATAAATGTAATATGGCTTTTTTTGAAAAAGTCTAATAAAAATATTTGCAAATTATTGTTTTATAACAGAATAAGTCAATATTAAGAACTCTTTCTACAAGAGAGTTAATTGACATTTAGTATACTAGTCAACAACTCGGTTCGTGAGAAAATTTGATTTACGGAAAAGAGCTTCTTATATAAAAAATAATAATAATAATAATAATAATAATAATAAAATAATAAATGAATTCAGTTCGAACATAGCCCCTCATCTTTTACCCTCTATTCATTTCATTTTTAAACCCTACTCTTTTTGTTGTAAAAGATTGTTCCTTCAAAAAAGCTTACGATAAAAAATAAATTGCCTGAATTTTTTCTCCAGTTGAATAAGAAATTATCCACAACAATAAAATGCATAACTTTCTTTCTTTAATTTTGGTATCTATTTCGTGATCTTACTGGTAAAAACTGCAACTGTGTTTCTCTATTTGTTTCGTGTAGAGAATTTAAAAGTTTCCTTCTTCGTGGGATAGTAGTCGGAACTAAAAGAGATATAGCGCGCTGTTTTGCAATAATTTGCATCTTTTTTTTTTTTTTTTTTTTTTTTTTTTTTTTTTTTTTTTTTTTTTAAATCTGGTACACTCTAAATTATTGATAAGAAATAGTAAAAGTTGGTGGGTTTTTTTCGCGCAAAAATATGGAAAAAAAAAAAAAACTGAATTGAATTCCAAATTTGTAACCCTGTTATAATGAGACCTTCAGGTAGAATTAGCTGTAAAGAGTACACAATTCAGAAAAAGAGAACAGAGTTAGAATATTAAATATAAGAATGAAAAAATTCCTTTTTTTTCTGTGTGTACTTGAACTAGATGATTATAGAAGTACTTTTCTTTATTTGTTATTCTTTATCGACATCTTAATAATAATGTAAAAAAGTTATGTGTAATAAAAAAACACAAATTAAGAAATAAAGTGCGTATTAACTGCTGTAAACTATGCAAGGCTTGCTGTAAAATGCTATATCTCACATTTTTTACAAGGTGGTAAAATTAATTTTGGGATTTATTTGAATAGAAAATTCGGTGTAAGGAAAATAGGAAAATTTTTTAGATATGTTTGGAATATATATTACTTTTAAAAGAGTAATTTTTGGAATTCAGTTTTCGCGTACTTTTTCAATTGAAGAGGATATAAATAATCTGGCGTAATTTGCATTTTTTTAAATCGATAATATGCTATAGTTACTGATTTATTAACTATTACTTAAAATTTCTTTTATGTCTAAATCACTATTACAAATAGATAAATGAAAGTAAATTATTAAAACATTTCTTGATATTAAGTGACGTTTATAATAGTTATATTAAAGACTAATAATTATATTTTCTGATTTGCTAATTTGCAAGATCCCTTTTTATTCTACAAATTTTATTTTCGTATTTATAATTGCGCAGGAATATACGTTGCATAGAGTGTGAAAACCTCAAATAAAAAAATTTTTTTTTCTCTATATTCATTCCTCTGAAATTTATTTGCATTTGAAAATGGAGAAATGAAAATGTAAGGATAAGCATGCATACAATACCTGAAATGATCCTTGTGAGTTTCCTAAAGCAGAGAAATATTATCGATCATAATATTGAGAAAAATGCATATTTCCGTAGCAAAATCCGGAATGGCCAATTCCCTATATTGTCTCCCATGCTTTTCCGCTTGTAAATTTGAATAATAAATGAAAAAAATTGAATTTACGCTCCGAAGTGGAAACAAAAATTTAATAAATTTAAGTGATGTGGGAGAAAAATGGGCTGTTTCTGAGGGAAAAGTAGGTAATAATGCACTCGAAATGATGTATTACGGTTGTGGGATATATAATTTCCCCGTGTGATATCAGATTTCTGAAGAACATGCGCATCTAAATATTTGCTTAAAAGAAGAATAAAATCCGATCAACATTCGATTTGCTTGCTTTCCTGGTTCTATTAAAGTGGGTGATATTGCAGAATGAGCATTTTAATTAATTGCTTTTTCGTTATTAATTCAGATTAACCAATAAGTAATTGCTGGTGTTAATCGAAATTCAGATTACATATTTGAAAGTACTCGTTCCAGCCTTAGCTGTGTGGAATGAGACATCAACTTATCACCTATCACGCCTAACCCACACCCTGGCGACAAGTTTGTCCTTGGGAAGGACGAGAAATGGCTTTGGGAGAATATTTTTTTGCGACAAATGTTATCGAGGAAACGCCTTTGTTGTCCGACCAAAGACTAGAATCAACAAAATATTGTTACTCAAGAAACTTCAATCGATGACTGTAATTACACCAACAAAGCAACCAGTGCATATGCAAGTTTTCTCAAAAGATACGGGAAACTGGTTCTTCAGACAAACACTCTTTAATTACATCCCCAAAAAAAAAATAAAAAAAAATGAGAGCCTAAATGTTTAATTCCTTAAATCATGGATTTTCCTTTATCTGGTACTGGCTAAAAAAAAAAAAAAAAAAAAAAAAATTCTCACTTTTTCTACTGTCCAGCTTCTATTGTCGAAAACAACCTTATGGCGAAACAATACGACGAAGAATGCGGTTAAAAAGTGGTGACGCTTTGCCGCAAGCATTGCTTCGAGACGCTTACACCTTTTAAGAGCAAAGGTAAAAAAGAAAGACTTTTTTTTTTGTTGTTTCCCTCTGACAAAGAGATTGTCGTGGCTTGCATTTGGATTGCTTCATTTGGGGATAGGGCCCGAGCCGAAAAAGGTAATTGTCGCAAGGTATATATAATCTCTCTGCTCTTATTTACGGTTTTCGACTGAAAAACTTGGTCTCTTGACATGTCGAGAAGGTGAAGTAGTTAGCTGCTCCAGAGATAGTGGATGCCATTATTTTAATGGACAGAAAACGGCGACCTTGACCCTTTCGTTTTTATATGTGGAGAACAGATACTAGGGGGAGAAAAGAGAGACGGTTTTTAAACGTAATCTCTTATGCAATACGTGTTCTATCAAATTTATTGCAAAATTTCTTGAATTAGTTCTTAAAATGAAAGGAACATTTATTCGAACGTGCTTCTGATTATATTCTTTCGCTTTTTTTCACGTGCTACAATTAATGCATTCTGCTGAGAAATAAGAATATTAATTGCTTAATGGATTTCAGCGTAATATCTTCTATCAAGGAACTATTAAGAAAACTTTTTTTTTAAAAAAAGCCATCATGTGGTCAAAGCTTTTATTCTATTTTCAAACGCAAAGATTCTCTGTTAAAATATCAATTTAATGTACTCGGATGGTTTAAAAAAAAAAAATTATCTTTCCTGGCAATTTTTAACAACCTAATATCCCTTACTATTTTTCAAGATATTATCTTTTACAGATAGCAAACACGTTTATATAAAAAGCAGTTTACTTAAAACATCAACTATTTCGCTATTAAATATTTAGATTTTTACATCTGATAATTCATTATAGAATTTCGAGAAATTGAATAATTGAGAAGTAAATCGAAAAAGATAGATAGAAAATTATTTTCTATTAAAAATATATATAAGTTAATAAAATAGTTTAGTGATTATTTGTCTATACATTTTAAATGTTTTCTAAAACAGCAATTAAAATTTTGATTTTTAATAAGATATTTAACTTTTGTAACATAAATTATCTCATCATGATACATTAGTTTGTTATGGTATAATTTTAATGTAAAAATTTAGCTAATTATTGTGTAAAATTTAATATTAATCAAGCACTACCGTTAAATTAGATGATTTTTTTAATTATTTTTTTAATTTATTATATATAAACTTACTTAATTTATGTACCTACGACCAACTTATGTATTATTTATCTATTTATACCTCTAAACATATGAACAACTTCAAATTTTTGAGTGATCCTTCTGTATTGGTAATAATTTTAAAATACTAAACGGGCTTTATACACAAGAAAGTGTTTCTCTCATTAGAAATCTGGTATTTAACAAGACATATGCAAATCAATATTGCCTGTCTCGAGAAAACAATCGAGAAGAAGTATACTGGAATAAGATCCAAACTAGAAAATAGATTGCATTTTTTATGGCTAGTGTCTAGCCTTATAATTATTCAAAATAATAAATGATGAGCCAGAACATGTGGAATTTTACTCCATTCGAGTCGCATCTAGTTATCTCTGAAGAAGTTAACAAATTAATATCAGTCAAAAAAGAAGTGCTTGCAGAGAATGTTGCTCTTTGAAGACATCATCGCTGATTGACAAATTTTTTCACCTGCCAGTTGCATCCAATCTTGAGCTTGCAACTGGGTGGAGCCCCCACACGCTTGACAGGTATGACATGGACTAAGCGAAAATTGCTGCAAGAATTTTTCATTACCTCTTTCTTTTGTTCCCCTTTCTTATCGGCGGAACTTGTCAACGTCCTCATTGAATTATTATTGGATTCAATTTTGATTCTGATGAATCAAACATTTTTTCCCCCTTATATTAATATGCGTCTCTTAGAGAGGTATGTCTGCGTGTATTGGTTTCATGATTACAGGGTTTTATTCAAGTTTTAAATTCTATTTTTAGCGATTGTTAACTCAGAGTAAATTATAGTACTTATCCTTTTGTGCTGGGTTTATTTGAGAAGAAAAAAGTGCTTTGTGTCTAAATACTTTTCACAAAGAATACATTCTTTTAGTATTTTTTTTAAGATGTCCTATAAAAGTTTTTTACTTATCTAATAATTACTTCCCTTTCAATTTATTTCGAAAAAAAAAATCTTTTTTGGGTTTCTTTATAAATAAACAATTGATTTCAATGTATACACCTGTTAAATATTTTAGCTGATTGGCAACATAATAATAAAGAAAATCAAAGTCAGTTCAGCAGTTTATGGGTTCGATTCCTTCATCGGGCATGGATATTTGCAGTGGTTACGAATTCACTTAAATCAACTGATCCCATTCGAGTTAATCTTAGTGTGTAAAAAAGCGGCCGCAAAGTGATTAACAAATCAATGATAGATTTACACGTTCGAAAATTTTATATAAATTATGTATATAGATTTGTCTAATTTATAGAATGTTCAGATAGAACATCATAGACACAATTTTGTAATTTTATTTTTCATTTTTTCCCCCAATAAATGAATTTCTTTCTGTTTAGTAGATAAGTAATTTTTTCTATGTAAATATCTGGCCTTCACTTCAACAGTTTTTGTGTTCAATTACCACCTCTGGCTTTACCAATGAGCCGGAGGGTTATCGCTTCGGTTTAACAGTTTTTGGGTTTGAAACAAACCTTTTGGTTTGATGTCTGTAGTGGTTCAGAACTCGCTTTAAACTATAAGCCTGCCTTCGTGTGCAAAATAAATGTCCATTGAGTGACAAACAAACCATCTCGGGCATAGCTTTTTGTATATAGTGTTTTGGATTCCATTTTAAACTGTTTGTCGCATTATATCCTTTTTTTTGGGGGGGGGTTCCTTTTTAAGAAACTGGGTGTTCTTGTCGAACTATTCCTTGTGTCCAAAAAATGACTGTAAAGGATTTAAAAAGAAATAAAAAATGAAAGTAAAAATAAAAATTTCTTAACATATTGTTTAGAAATTTTTCTATTTGAATGTGAGATCTTGCAATCTTCTGCAATTAGATGCATTCGATCTAATGCAAATATTAGCCTTTGTTATGGGTTCTTAGAATTTGTATAATTTTCAGTTGCTTTTTGACTTTTCATTTATTTATATTTTTAAAATTGTGGATTGTGAGAAATGCGTCGATTGTCTCCGCGTCATCACTGATAGTTTTTTTCCCTGCGCCCAGTGTCGTATCTGGTGGCGGAGCAAGCGTAACCTCATCCATTATCTGGCCCTGTCTGTGTGAAAGATACGTGTTGTCTTCGGATGCAAGTGCCCTCGCACAATGTGGGATCATCACGCTCTGTTCTCTCCTTTTCCCGTTGAGATAAGGCGGCCCCGAAATAATGACCAGAGACGTGTCCCGCTCTCCCTCCCCCCTTCTCATTCTCGACTTTTCCCTCATTTTTTTTCCTTTCCTATTATCGGAAGCGCTGATTGAGAAGAACTCTCTGAGATTGTGAGGGTGAAAACTATCTTCTTACTTTTCTGATATACCCTGCACAAACCTTACTTATTTTTTATACTTTGTTGGAGGAAAAAAAGATCTCTTCCTCCCCCCCTTTCCCCTCTGCAGTTGTCTTTTATGGTGATAAGAGAGAATTCGCGAAATTGATAAGTGAAAAAAAAAATAAATAAAATTATAGCAAAGCTGGGGAGTTCATAGCCAAGTAATGCCTTTAACTACAGCCCTAAATCCCTTCGCTCTTTTCTTTGGTATAAATGAAATTGGCAACAACGAATTAATAGCTGAAGAAAAAAAAAAATTTTCTACTCATAAGAATTATTTCGGGATCATATAGCGATGTTCATATATAAATTTCAATCAATGTAAACTAAACATTGTGTAGTTAACATTTTATCTTACAAAGCATTTCTAAATAATTAGTTTAAAAATTTTAATAGTGAGTTCCCATGCGCAGACTTGAAGAAGCAGATTCCTGAGGACACGATTTTACTTTCCACTCCAAGTTTCTGTTCATGACTCTATACATCATAAAAGCTTTGTTTTTTCAACATGTTGTGTTTTCATTGCATGACAATATTTTACAAACTTTCAGCTATTTTTTTTATTTTGTTTACATATTTTTAAAATATGTTTGTTAAAACTGTTAAGGAATTTTATGTAAAAAAAAAAAAAGGTAAGAAAGAGCAAATAAAAAAAAACTATAAATATTTTTTTTGAAATCCTTTTATAAAAATTAATGAAAACTTTTTATTATGTTTTCTCTTTCTTTAATTTTAATACAAATCACTTTCAATATTTTATTCTAGTTATTTCTCAAATTTGCGGTTAAAATGCGTGCATTTCTTTGAACTGCTTAAATTTCTTGTTGAGCAGCAACTTTAAATGCTACTTTTTTGAATTACAAGTAATATGTTTTTTCCCCTTATTGCTTAAAAATAAATTTCGATTTCCTTTATGGATAATATATATCTATATTTCTAAATGGAATTTTTGGTAGTTTAAAATCATTTAAGAATGTTACTTGACATTTTAAATTTTTTTTTCCTGCATTATCTTGATTTTTGACAAATTTATGTTGGATTCTTGATCCATAATTATTGATTGCTGAGCCGTAAATCAGATCTCTGACACATCTTAGGATTTACAAATATCTATAGTGTAAAAAATGAAATTTTGGAGAAAAAGTTGAAGGTGCATCGACATGTGTCCTTCAGACAGGTGTAACTGCAACCGCGAGGCGAAGCAACTCTGTTACACTTCCAATTAGCGCACACCCTGCTCTCGACCATGCTCCATTACACTGTGACTAATTTTGATAAGGTACATAAATCCCGAAAAGGGAGCTGCTTTTAATCCAGCCGGAGATCTTGTTCAGTGTCAGAGCTTAATTGAGAAGCAATTTCTTTGATGAATGTCTCAATCATGTTGCGTTTTCAGCGCGTGGAATGACGGACGGTAATTTTATTCAGCTGCCTTCGGGCACATAAACAAACGCGCCGCAATTACTTGGAATAAACTCGATTTTTAAATTCCAACTCCCTTAAGCATTATTAAAGGCATTGTTGCTATGGGGAAGTTCCTACAGTTCCTTTGCTGGAACAGAAGTGATTTGTGGTAATTTTCCGGGGTTCTTTGTCTCTCCCCTCCTTATGTGAAATGGTTTGTTTGTAAACGATTTGTTTACTTAAATTCAATAACAGCTTTTTCCAGACCAGGTGCCGATAAAAATTGAAGAATAACCACAATTTTTAAAAACAATTCGCTGTTCAGATGGAGTTCCGTAACAGCATGCATATATTACAGAGCTTCATTAACTCTGCACGTTTGTCATTTACTTTAGTTATATAGTGTTATGAAATAAAAATGCGTTACACACTAGTGAAATAGGTAAAATGAACATCCTATGCTGTACTTTTAAGATTTATGAGCAAAAGTTTCCATCAATAAATACTCATGATCTGTGAAAATTTTAAAATATTTATTTCTTAGTGGTGTTATATTTTAATTTTCGTTGGTTTTACGAAAGAAATTGATATAATTCAGTTATATGGTTGCTGTATTTACAGATTTTCTATAAAGTTTAAAAATATATGATGTCTCTTTTTTAAGAAAAATATAATTTGTGTGTCTAATTTTTAAATTTATTTTTAAATAATTAAAAGAATTTAAAATATTCAAACTTTTTAATGAAGATAAAAATAGTAATTGTTTCATACTTGTATCAAAATTTCTCATTTGAATTCAAAGCTTTTCAATGGATAGACAAAAACTTAAAAGGAACTACAAACTAAAACATGAAAAGACACAAAATTTTAGAATGTTTAGTTGCACTCTAATTTGTAATGTTTAAATTTCATATTTGTTGTTCATTTATACATACTTATAAAAATGCGCGAAAATTTTACAATCTTTATCAAAAATACTATAGTTAATTTTGATTGTTTATGGTTATTATTTAATGTCTTTATTTCAATTTTAATTTTAAAAATATCTTAAGTAAAATTCTATGTTCTAAAATTATTTCGTCTTGTCTCTTTATTTATATCTCGTAAACTTTTGCATTATCTGATTTCTCTTACCAATAGTCATCAAATAAATATTAAAAGTTTTAAAATATATATTAATATCTTACTGCTTTTATTCTGCTTTTTTCCTCTTTTATATTGATTTATATTTCTTAATGTATTAAAGACTTTAAAATTCGATGTTAGCAAAAATAGTTGATTTCTTTTGAAAATATATTTCTCAAGATCATCGATAGATGGCGCGCGTCACTAGAGCAAAAATTATATATTTTTGTAAAAATTTATTTGATTTAAAATGAACTACGAATATTTGAAGGAAAAATAAAAATTTAAAATTTATTTTTATTGAAAATAATTTGAAATGTATTTAGGAAAACATTGTTAAAAGCAGAAAAATTTTTCAAAAGGAAAAATCACATTCTTAATATACCTATCCATTTTACCCGTAACAACTTCAAATGCAAACATTATTTTTTGTTATGAGCTGAAAGTCACAGTGCCTAGATGCTTTGAATTTCGCTTTTCTCATCCCTTTTTGACTCCCCCTACCCCACAGCATTGTAGAGAATCGTCTGCTTTATTCATATCGGGAAGGAGGAAGACTTCCGGCGGGGGTGTACTCTCCTCAACCGCAGAATCGACCACATGTTTTTAGTTCATTTTTCCTTTCGGTACGTAGGGAGGGAGGGGGAAAGAGGGATATGTTTGTTGGATTCCTCCGGGATTTTCTTTGTCGGTAGGGAACGTTCTCTGTGAAAGCGTGGGAAAAAATTCTCACTTGTCTCTTTATGGTTAGAAATCTCTTTCCTGATTAAAAGAGGAAAAGTAAAGGAATTGAAACTGAGATTATGTATTTATTTTGTATAACCTTGCCATTAGCCATTATTATGTATTGTCATAAAATGGAAATATTTTGGTATTTCATCTATTTTTTGCTGATCCAATGTAAGTATTACCCTGTATTTTATTTACAGAAAATAATTGTTCCTTGAGGCACATTAATGTACGCATAGAGGAAACGTATCAATATAAAAATATTAAAATAAATATTTTAACTGTTATAACAAAATGTATTTCAAAATGCTTTTTTCCGTTTTTAGTCTATATTATCTTAATGGGAAAAGTTTTTGTATTTATTCAAATATATATCTATTTAGAAAGTTATTGATAAAATAGTATTTAGTTGAAATTCACGTTATAAAATTATGATAAATTTTAAATAATGTATCAACTTTTTTTTGAAATTTTTATCCAAGTAGGGAAAAATAAGCTAATTTAATGAATATATAGACTAACAAATTTCGTATGTAAATTTTCTAAACGTAAGAGAAACAGTTTCTCATAAAAAAAATAAATTATAATCTTTATTGTGAGTTGTAAAAAGCATGTTTGTTGAGAAAAATTAAATGTGAAAATATCAAAAAACATTCTATAGGGATATCAAATAAAAATAGATGTGTGAATTTATAATTTTATTAATAATTATTTTCTGGGTAACTACACTATGCTACAGAATTAAGTATGTAATAGGTGTAATTCACAAATTCATTTTAAGATAATTGATGTCATGTAATCCAAAAATTATTTGTAGTGTAGTTAAAAAAGAATAGAGTTGAATTTTTAACATTATGGTCAATTGGATCAACTATTCGTGGGTTCAAATCCGGCTTGAATATTTAAATGGTTTGGAGTATATTTTTAACTGTCGGTTCTATTCTGCCTTTACGCATAAAAAATTACCGTTGAACAACAAACAAATAAATTTAAAAAAATAAACACAAAAGCATTATATGTGTAAAAATAAAGATAGAGAGGGCGGTAGTTCACTACAGTAAGGCTTGCGCCGGCTTCCTTTCTTCCAAGGGATTAAGATTTCATTCTGTAAGTGCGGGAGGGCAGGAAAGGGTGTACCTGCTCTCCACCCACCATTTTTTACCTGAGATACAGAGCAAAAAAAAAAGTCTGCAAACACTGGAACAGAAGTCGGACACCTGTTAGCTGGTGTGTCGTATTCATTCAACTTGAAAATCGTTTGTGTGCAACAATGAGGGTGGTGGGCGTGGGCCACCCACCCCGATGAGTAGTGCAGCGGAGCGGTAAATTTGTGGACGCTCTTTTTTGAAACCGATTTTCCGATTAGGAGGGTGGGCAAGCAAAACACCTTGATCGCTGGAGCGGATCGCAGAAGCGAGCCGAACGTTGGCTGTGCCGTCGCCTCCGCTCGTGGTTGCCGCGGAAGGAGAGCTGTTGTCGTATCTTCGGCAGTGAGTTGTCGGAGTTTGTTTACAAAGCAGGAGATATTTTTAAATCGTAGATATTAACCGGTTGCGTGGGATGTTATTATTTGTATTCAGCACAAATAAAGTTTGCTACGAGAAGCGATATTATTTTTGACCATGTTTTAAATTTTTTTTAAATAAAACAGTTTGACAAATTATGATTCAAAATGCTAATTTATATTTAAAAGTTTTTTATTTTTTTACACTCATAAACTAAAAGGGAAAATAATCAAAAAGTTCAACATTTTTAAGAATTGTTTTGTTTTCAGAAAGTTTAAATCATTTTAAGTATCATTGTTTTTATTAGTTTTTAATTACATTAGCCACGAAGAAACTGATTAATTTATGAATCTATATTAAAATTAGTATGATTAGTGTATAAATAATTGTATGATCAATATTTATTATAATTTATATTATTGGAATAAAATTATTTCAATTTATGTGACTCTGTCAGCAATATTCTAGATTTCTATTTTAAGGAAAATCGTTAGATATCTTATAGTTTTTGACAGTGGATTTTATATATATATATATATATATATATATATATATATATATATATATA
>JAPDSC010049821.1:40732-51487 GCA_026290005.1 Latrodectus geometricus | reverse complement strand
TATATATATATATATATATATATATATATATATATATATATATATAAACATTGAAGTTTCCAAATAGAAATACAAATTATGAACGAATGTAAACAATTTAAATATAAATAAATATTGGATATATAACAATTGCTTGTTGCGTACTTTGTCGTATAGATTGAGAGGAAAAAAATTACTTTCCATTTCAACTTACAACATTTAATTACTCATCAACTTTCTAATTAACTCATCATAATAACTTTATAATGAATTTAGACAATGTGATGGATACAGCACTCGAGTTCAATCTATGATTTCAATTTAAAAAGTTAAAAGTCATTCAAACTTTTAATATATTGAGTTATATATTTCATTAGACAGAAATCCTAATGAACCAATTTTATGAAAGGAAATATATAGGAATCCTTTTTGCCAAATAAGATTAAAGTTTCTTAAATAAAAGTTATTTCTTACAATATCGCAGTTAATAATTTTATCATTAATTACTAAATATATATTTAGTATGATCTTTAATTACTAACATTATAAATAATCATTAATATTGTTAATTAATGTTTTTAATATTTAAATTTTTTCCTGTTTTTTAAAATAATGTTGTGTCAAACACAAAAGACTGAGTTCGATTCCCATTTCAAGTGTGGATGTTTGTAATGTTTCGGAAAGCCACTTTAAATTGTGGGTTGTGGTTACTAAGTCCTTGTGTGTAAATTATACTCGTTGAGCGGTAAGCAATTGAAAGCAAATCTGAATACTTTTCTCATACTTTAAATTAAAGTTTTATGGAAAGAATAAACAGCAGCAATATCAAGATAAAAAAACAAAATGTATATAAAGTAGTCAATGGCTTAGAAAAATGGTACAAAATTTTTTTAAACTTTCTATTGAATTTAAAATGTTTCAATTGAAATAAAGGATGTAACCAAATTACAGGTGTTAATTTATTAACTGTGCCTAGATATTGGTACTGACGTTTTTTTATCATTGATGCAGAGGGACACACAGTTAAGACTTAATGAAATCCACATTGAAATAATTTAGCCTATTCGATAAAATATTATGATGGGGTATTAATGTAAGTTTGTCAATTAAAATCAAGTGAATATATCGAAATTAAGAATTAGTACTGTGACTCATATATAAATAAAATTACTGACAAATTCTAAGGTTTCGAATTAAAAACAAATATGAAATTTGCATTTTTAAATTTCTAGTTAATAATCTCACTGCTAACATAAGAAAGATGAAAGCTTGTTTCTGAGTGCTCCTACAACTCATTCTTCCGCTGCAACTTTTTGATGAATTAACAAGGAGATTGCTGACACAACTTCATTTTTTTTATTTTTTTTATTTGTTTCTTGTCGCTGGAACCTTCATTAGGAAACAGGGCGCTCCTAAAAGCGTCTTCATTCATTATTAATAGTATTATCTCTAATAACTCTTGATGAATACAGGATTTTCTGCCCTTATCTGATGAAAAGCATTTTCCCCCCTTCCTTTCTTCCTTCAAGGACGCGGAAGGAAAAAAAAAAAATCCCTCTCTGAGGATATTGTTTATTTCTCGTGTCGCTCATTCATATGGAAACTGTGGCGCGTGTTTTTGCCTATCAATTAACAATTACCCATGACTCGACCTAGATAATGCGCTCACAGTCCAATTGCAGAATATTTCAAGTGGGATAAACAGACGTGACGTCACTTTCCTTTCATCCAATAGCCATTCACCAGTACAACGACTCAGGAACAAAAGGTTATCTATGGGATTCTTATTTCCCAAGAAAACAAATGAATGAAAAATTACAACACTTCATGCGACGAAATGCATTATATTTTTTGCAATTATGTTTTCATTTCTTTCACTTATCTGTCCGTTATCACCACAAAAAAATATCTGACGCAGATAAAAACTTTCGCAATTAAAAGAAATTCTAGCAATTAATAAATTTTCTCATAATTTCTTAATAATATGAGGGTGTGGCAACAAGTGTAAAACTTTCATCGATAGATATTACGTTGAGGAAGCTATTTATTCCTGATGAAAATGAGATATTGAAGGAAGATATGCATGTATTTATATATTCTGTTATTTTTTGTACTTTTATCATGTACAAGCGTTTTAAATCACAATTTGAAATTCTTTATTTGTTGAAAAATGGATGAAAAGAGCGTATTTAATGATATTCATTTTAAAGTTGCAATTCAAAATTAGTGAAACATAAATTCCTAATCAAAAGCTACACGCTTTTTTGCGAATTCAAAAATTTTTTATACAATGTCAAAAAATTTTAAATAATATTTAATAAAAAAACTTTGATATTTCAATGAAAAGAAATCGACATATTTTTCTTTAATGATTTTCTAAATCTGTAAAATTGTAGGAAATGAATAATTTCTTTTCTCAAGTAATAATAATATTTTTGTTACTATTTAACAACAAATCAACATAAATATGTATTTAAACAAAATGTTATTTAAAGTAATAATTTACTATTTTCGTTCATAATGAATCGAGTTTATATATGTTGAGATTTATTTTATTTTTTTGCCTTATTTCTCCCAATATTTATAGTATCCCATTTCCTCTTATTTCATTATTATTTGGAAATTTCCTACTTTATGAGAAATGCTGTTAGTTTCTTCCTTTCTAAAAGAGATGTCACTTTGCTGTCTAAGGTAATTCTGTGGCCTCTTTATTTCTGAAGACGATGGCTAAGATTCCTACCCTCGCCATGAATCTCAAAATCCTAGTCAAATCTTTGTTAAAAACTTATTTAGAAATTCTTTCAAAATTTCGATCTCCAATTTAACGGTAGTTACTACAAGGTATAAGGATTATGTAAATATTACTGCACTATTATACTTCCATACAATTATAAATGTAATTTATATATAGCATTATATTAATTTCTCGGAATCTTAATTGTTTCCAGACCAAGAATTTTCATTTACACTTTATAATCACTTTTTTCATTTTGTATTTATTTGTGCATTCCCCACTGAAGACTTAATTTACTTACGAGTTAACACTTATGACTAATGTCTGCTGTATTGAAATGAGTGAACTTTTGTTATACTTATGTCTGGATAATTTTAATCCCTCCATTAGAATTAGCAAAATAAATGAAAAGAATGTTTTGCGAATCAATATCAAAAACTTTATAAAGTTTTTGTAATAAAATTGTTTGAAAGTAAGATTAAATGACTTTCGAGAAATTATGAATAAATTTTTACTTAATCATTTTAATGACTTGTTGTACATTATATTAATTACTTTCCACTTATAATCAGAATGAAGTCTCTTGGAAGAGCTAATTCTGTTCTGGTAAAGGAAATGGTGGTAAAATGATAGTGATAAAATAATCTTATTTTAATCATCTGATAAACAGGAACTTTTGGAAAAAGATGAAATTGTTGTGATTTAAAAAAAGAGCACATCCATAAAATCTTACTAATCTTGATAAGTAATAGTGTCTTAATCATTTGAAAAGTCGAGATTAAAATGTTTAATTTTGTGAAGGAGCTAGAACTTACGAAAGTTTATTTTCAATGCTGTAATATGCTAAGTGTGATATTATTTTCTTTACTTTTTCTCTTAACCCTAAAATGAATTAGAATCAAGTATTTCATTATATCAAATTTTTAAAATTGGTGAAACCAAATCTATCTAAATGATTGAGTTCTGAATGACTTTTTTTTTTTTTTTTCCCCCTACTATGCATTTTTTTTTAAAGATTTTGATAACAACAATCTATCAAAAGAAAAGAAATTTCAAATGGGTTAAATGTTCGCTGAAGTATCAAAATCAATTTTTCAATTTCAGGCTTACTAAATTTACTTATGAATTAAGTTAGAACAAGAAACGAAATATCTCATTGAGTTAGATTTGAAACCAAATCCATCGTGATTAGTTTTGAATTGCCTATTATCTTCCTACCTTACCTTGTGTGTATTTATATACATATATGTAACCAAACAATCGATCTGTAAAATAAGTCATGCATCTTCAACTCACATTATACATTTAACATAAAGTTTTCTTAATACTATGTGATACATTCAGAAGAGATGGTGAAAGGGTTTAGCCTGTAAATCTCAGATTCCGTGTTCTTCATCAGGAGTCTAAAAACCGAAACGTTGAAAGGGCTCAACTGCCTCCTGATTTTTTTTCTCTCTCTCCGTCTTCTCACCCTTCTCCCCTCCATAACAGCTCTTCTCTCTCTGAACTTAAATTATTTCCCTGCCTTTTTCCCAAGTTAGCTGCGTATATCCCGTGTCAAGTAAACAATAGGATGTCTTACCTTTTTTCTTCGTTCGCTCTCGTCTCTTTTTTTCTGCTTGTCGCAACGAGCGTTCTTTTCTCTTGTGTGGAAGTGTAAATATAGCAAATTAAAACCGAGGCGAACGAAAGAAGTGTGCAGAAAACTTATTTTTTTAGTGCTTTCTTATGTGTAAATACAGTCTATTATTTGTTTTATTAAGTGTACTGAGTCATATTTTTTTTAATATTTTGTATTTTAAGTTGTGTAAGAATACTTAGAAAAATATTAAAAGAGAAATAATCCCACATTTATTATATTCAATTAAGAATATGAAGTTGTTTAATTTTTTTTCAGCTTATTATACTTACAGTAAAATATTACAAATTTTAAAAATATTTCAGTAAAATAAATTAGAAAAAGACTATCCGATTGGGAGTTAACATAAAAATTATAATTACAACATGGTAATGTCTGATCTCCGTAAGAAAAATTCAAACTGAAGTCATTTTTTTTCAAAGATGTAATTATTCGTAGGAATAATTTTTTCTCTTTAAAAAAAAAAAAAAAAAAAAAAAAAAAAAAAAAAAAACTAATGTACGCTTTTCATCAAGTTAATAAAGAAATCAAGTATATTTATCATGAAAATGAATTAATTGGCGCTACTTTCAACAGTCTTACATTTTGCGAATTCAATTTTCTTTCACCTTGGGCATTGTAGTTTGGAATCTACTTCAACTTCGGGTTCTGATTCAATTAGTCTTGGTATACAAAAATGACCATTGATCGGCATACAAACTAAACCAATCATTGAATTAGATTAAAATTGATTAAAACGAGATATTAAAATCAATGAAAGGATTACGATGAAATTTTTAGGTCTATTCTGGCTATTGAAATAGCTACAATGAACTCCTAAAACATTTACAATTATTTTAAAATTCGATTATAAGTTAAAATTGAGTTTCCTATAATAATTTTCTTATTTTTTTCATTGGTAAACATTTTATTTTAGGAAATAATACATGACACCAGCCATGATCGTCTTAGACTCTTAAATCAAATGTGATATTTCTTAAAAAAATTAAAATTGTAATTAATAGTAATGTTATGAAGCGTTGGTTTATGTATTACCATTTTTACGAAAATAAGGTTTTGGAAATGAATGAGTAAGATGGATTTTAAACTAACGCCATTATAAGTTAAAAGTAACTTTTTATCGAAGCTGAAAAAAAAATAAATAAATTAAATAAAAGTGATTGGAGTTTTAAAAAAAACGTACTTAAATGCAATTTTGATAATTTTCTTTGTACTTATTGCAAAAGGTTATTTTCATAGGATATTAGAAAAAAAAATCGTGAAATAGTTTCGGGTGAAGAAGAAATTTTTCATTCTAGTAGTGAAAGATATAGTAATTCGTATATTTAACCTAACTATTACTGTAATTCGAGCATTATTTTATACTAAAACTATTACTCTATTATGTTTATTAATTTTATCTTTGTAATATATATATATATATATATATATATACCACTGTATAGTTACAACCTTCAAATAATATGGCCAGTCAAAGTCTATTCAATGACAGAAACTCCAAAAAGCATCAAAGGAAATTCACAAAAGATAATTCTTTCTTTGAATAGTAAATATTTGGTTTCATTGTATATTTATATAAGTATTGGGTTAAAAATAAAGTATTACTTATAAAGCATAACATATTGTGAAATATTTTAAAAAATCTTTGATTAATTTAACAGCAGTCTATAAGTCAGAAGAAGCTCATAAAATTTTCTAATCTAATTAATTCCATTGTTTTTTAATTAAACAATTTGAAAATTAAAAATTGTTTGGGTGGCCTTGTATTAAATATAACTTTTACATTGAAGAGCAAATAAAACACAACCTTTTTAATTTTAACTGTGGTATTTACGTATTATCCCGTCAACCTTTTTCAACCTAAAGATATATATATATATATATATATATATATATAACTTTATTTTTTTTTTTTTTAATTTTAAAGGAAATGCAGAATAGCTTACTAATATTTTCATTTTAACAAATAGATTAACTTTATTTGTAATTTATATGATACTAAATCGCACCATGTATTTTTTTCACATAGTCGACAGAATAATATGTAAGCACCTTTAAATTATATACAAAATCAGAGTAATTAAAATGTTAATAAATACACGCAATAATTTCTTAATGTTATATATATAATTTAATTCGTGTTATTATAATTTTTTAAAAAATAAATTAAGAAATAGGAAAGAAAAATTCTTATTTTTGATGCAAAAACAGTGCTTGGAGAAGGCAAAGGATTAGCAGAAAGCTACAGTATCGTGTGTGGGAGGATTGACCTTTAGTAGTAGAAACATTTACTCGTATGAATGGAATACCGCAGGAACTACTACTGAGACGCACTACCCTCTTTGTTGTGGGTGTTCTTTTTATAGGTGGAAAGCTCCACTTTTTTTAATAAACATTTCTACTTCGCCCTCAGTAGTAGGGGTTTCCCCCATTTTCGGGGGCCCCTTTGAAGAAGCACGCTTTTTCCACGCGAGCGCTTATTTTTAAACCGCGCACGCATAACTACAGTCATGCGCTTAGTATTATTATATTTTCCTTCTCTCCTTTTAAAAAATATATATTTAACTCCGTGCGTTCTCTCACTACTTGCGCGGAAAATATAATAAACTTTGCGAGGGCCCTTTTGTAGAGTCGCTTCCGCTTTCTATTTTCAAGGAAAAGGGGTTCCCTCCACATTGTGACGTCTCCGCGAAAGAAGGTGACAACAGCTGAAGAAAAAAGCCGTGGAAATAAGGCATTAGTGAATCCCGTAATAGTTGCTTAGAATGACAAAAGTTTTAAAAAAAAAAAAAAAAAAAAAAAAAACATTTTTGTAACATTGGCCTATGTTTTTATTAATTTTATTGCCAATTTGTGGTAACTATACTGTTCAATTGGTAAGCTCAGCGCTCTGCTCAACAGTACGTGGGTTCGATTCGCATCTCGAGTGTGAATGCTTATAGTGGATCAGAATCCATTTTCAAAGATAGGTCTTGGGGAACTACTTTGATATACCCCTCAAATCGGAAATTTGGTGACTTTTTTTCTCGCCAAGCGAAATACCTGTTTTTGGCGCCTTTTTTTCGTGCCAAGATAGATACTCGCTAAATACAAATAATTAATAACAGAAAAAACTTTAAAAAAAACTCAAAAAATGGTACAAAATACAAAAAAATACTAAATTGGACAACAGCAAAAACCTAAAAGCTGAAAAAACCTAAATTGGCAACACCAAAATAAGAAATAGCAACCCTAAAAAGTCCGTAGGGAGTGCCAGATTTGGCGCTTAATTTTTGGGGGGTTATATCAAAGTTGTTCCTTTTATTGCCAATTTGTGGTAACTATACTGTTCAGTTTGTAAGCTTAGCGCTCTGCTCAACAGTACGTGGGTTCAATTCCCATCCTGAGCGTGAATGCTTATAGTGGTTCAGAATCCATTTTCAATGATAGGTATTAGTCTGATTAACCCTCTTGTTGGAAAAATGGAAGATCGTTATATGACTGACGAATGAAATTTTGCAGTAAATATATAAATGGGTAAAGGTAACGTATTAATTGTACAGAATACAAATAGCAAATCATCCGAAATAAATATTTTATAACAACAGATTTCTAAAATTTTAATAGAAATAGTTTAAATCTGTGATTTTTGATTTATTGGTTTTAATTTGTCTTTTATTGTTTATTGCTTCATAACTTAACGTATATGTGTTCAGTTCATAATTTTTGAAATCCCTGTGTCTATTCATAAAGAAAAAATTACTAACAATTATTAAATAATGAATCTATGGTTTTTTAATATTATTATTATTATAACACTATTATTTGCAATATTTAATGCTTAGATTTATAGTTATTTTTGTGAAATAACTATTTGTTTTATTTAAATAACTTTGAAAAATGTAACAAAATACTGCAATATTTTTATGGCATTTGTTTTTAAAGAACATTGCATTAACTAATATACCATTAAATAAAAAAATTGAGAATTGAAATTATTTAAATAAATAAATTTTGTAGGTATTTTTGTGTCTTCTGGAATTCACTTACTTGATAGAAAGATGGATTTGTGAATTTTTATTATCACAAAAATTTTAAATTATGCAAAGAATTTTATTGAATATTCTATAACGCGATAGAAATTATACTTTATTTAAACAAAATAGATTAATAATTAGAAATTTGTTTATACTTTAGTGTTTCAATTTTGTACAAAATTTGTATTGATAAATATTTATGGATATTATTACGTCATTTATTTTTAATCATGTTTACCAGACTTTACTTAATAACAGGCATAAAAACTTGTAATTCCAATTAAAGTTATTATTTATCTTCAATATGAATTCCGTAATAGATATATGCTTTTCTTTAGTTAAAATCCCTTAAAATTTTTGGAATCTTTAAAATTAAATAACAATAAACAGCATTTTATAAATAACAGTAAAACAAATGTCAGTTTAAAATTATTTTTCATGAAAATTATCTTTTACTTACTTCAAAGTTTCTTCTTAGAATTTCATATTTTCTTTTCGTTTGAAGACAAAATGTACTTGAGGAAATGTAATTTTAATCATAATTTGTAATTAGAGATTAATAAATAAACGAAGAATTTTTTAATGTAAATTAATAAATTTATATAATAAATTCTAAGAGATTTTTGAAATGTTTTCTTACATGTAGTATAAATTAGAATTCTATTTCTGAAATCTCTCTTTTCTTTAAGTGTTGCCATATTTGTTTACGGAAACTTTTAAATAAAATTTTTAAAAAATGTATGCTTTTTTGCTACAGTGAAAAAATACATTAAAATATTTATTTATTTTAAGTTAAAAATAATTTTAGTTTTTCAAAATGTGTTTTAATCAAATTTAATTATAATTTAGTGTATTTTAGTTATTTTAGATTATTTTATTCTTTCGAAAAGAAAACAATCTCAAGTGTTCGAGTTTGTTACATCCAAATGACCATTGAAAATCGTTTTCATTCTATTTCTCAATTCGATGAATAACAGAAAATTGATTCGATATAATTTATGCTCAAAATCTTGAGTTTTATTCAGTGAATATTATAGATATAAACTGTTAAAGCATCTATATTTTTCGAAAAATAATTAAATGTTATTCTCCTGATCTTCATATAAGAAATAGAATTTATTCATCAGATATTTAAAAGGTGTATTTTTGAAATCTTGATGAAAGGTTTGGTTTTATAGTTTTAATGTGTTTATTTTTAACTTTTTAAAACAGCAACTAATGTGTTAATTTTGTTTGTGACGTCATGAGTAATTCTTGTGACGTAATTAAAATCAATTGTTTTTTAACTGTTTATTTATTTCTTGTTAAAATATGTAAGGAATGGTTGAGTTTTGGATATGCATATGTTCAATAGAAATTAATAAGGAATTGATTTGTGTTTTGTAGTAATAAACACACTAATTTTATATACTTATTTTGCTTCGTATTTCACATTATTGAGTTATTATTCATTGTGTTGCAATTTCTTCTGAAGATGTATAATTTTCCCTCTTCAAATATCCCAAGTTGTATCACTCGTCAAGCAAGTTTCTATGTTAGAGGAGCACTTTAAACGTCAACTTTAGACAAGTAGGCATCAAAATATTAACTCTTTCTTCGATTTTATGACCCTGCATCATTTTGGCGTCAAGCAAATGGTGTCGTTATAAAAATTATAGCTTTAAGAGCTGAATTACTCCTTTTTTGATTGGACAAATGTAAATGTTTTTGTAAATAATTAAAAATGTTGATTCGACAATTATTGTAAATTAATTATATTTTTTATATGTTCGTACCACAAGTTAATTGTTCAGACGATAATTATTAAGTTGAAAATATCGTCTGCTTTTAGTGGAAAAAATTCTATAAACTTGCCTCACCCCCCAAACCAGACGATATTTTAAAACGAAGGAAATTGAGATTTTATATTAAAACTTTTTTAATTATAATTTTAAGAATAAAATCAATAAATGGGGAGTCGAAATAATAAAATAGTTAATAAAAATTTAAATTTTTCACTTAAAAGTTACACTACCAAAAATTATAATTATTGCGTTCGCCACAGTAAAATCCTTCTAATTGTTTTAAGGCGATATTTCTTTTCTTTCATTAATTTTAGAACCCTTATTTCCATAATTCTTTATTCCACGAATTATTTCCATAGTTTAAAAAAAATAAGTTCCAAGGTTAATTACTCGTTTGATGAGTAAACTTAAAATTTAAATTCATTCTACTCAGAGATGTTCCTTTTGAAATATGGAAACAAGGATCACGATTGTGTCTGCATATTTTTACAAAAAAACTGGAACATAAGAATGGGAATCGGTCATAAATCCACTCAACTCCATCTGCATGTCTGTCTGCTTCCGCTTTCAAGGAATAATATTAATAACTTCATTGTGCCGCAC
>JAPDSC010049821.1:0-35732 GCA_026290005.1 Latrodectus geometricus | reverse complement strand
CATACCGCGATCTCAATTGGTGTAGTCAGTAGTCGTCACAAAAGAAGTTATGCCAGAATTTCCATAAAGATGATTATTTCCTTACTGAAAGAAATAAGTCTTGCAAATTCATTGACTTATGACCTTAAGTGACTAATGTATGATATTAACTCTTAATTTTTCAGATAAAGGAAAAAAAAAATAGAATGTACTATTCAATCATCCATAATTGGAGACAAGGAACATCGGTATTTTAGTTGTTCACTTGCTTGCTTCCTGATTATATTTTCAAAAAAGAAAAAAGTTTTTGAGATGTTTTACTCATTCGGCCAGCTGCTAACAACAGAGTTCGCACAATGGCCAGGACATTTTGTTCTTCGCCAAATAAAGAAGCGTCGTTCTAGCAGTAATTCCGATCGTCAAAGACCTAATTGTCCGACTATTCTTCCTTCAGAATACAACAGCCTGCAGCCCCTTATGGACACAATGCTAACGAATAGCACTTAACGTTCTTTATTATTATTTTTTTTCAACAGCTCGATTTTTCTATAGTTTTGAAGCGTTTTTCCCAGTGCTTCTGACCTCTTGGGGAACAACAGGTGGTTTTATTCTTTCCTCGCCAAAGTAATAAAGCCATTGTAGGCGAAATATCCTCTTATTGTAGTTTTAGCGTTGTTTTTTTTTTTTTTTTTTTTTTATTTTGATGTGGAAGAATGCGCATTGTGTCTCGTGCCTCGAGTGCGAAACAAAGTTAACCGCGACCGTAATTAATGTGTTTATTATCCCTTTTTTTGCCCTTCATACAGCTTATTAACCGGGACCATGGAAACATTGCTGATGGTACTACTAATAGGACATTTCGTCATTGATGAATATTTGGTCATATACTAAAAACTATCTCGTTAATTGAGAACTGATATCATTTCATACTGATATTTAATCGATAGAAAATATTGATTTTATTGTTGTTTCAGTTTTCTTAATTTTACTTGTGTTATAATAAAATTAGAAATCCGTAGTGTTCTGTTCTTTTTATTTATTTATTTTGTATGAAAATGGAAAATAAATTATCTCTAATATTTATTTTCATATATATATAGAAAGGAAAGTTCAGATTTAAACACAAATACATATTTATTATTGTTATCAAGAGGAAAAATAATATTAATTAAAAAAAATTTTTTTTAATTCTTCCGCAATGTTTCACACATAGAAAAATCAAAACATTTTCTGATTGTTGATAGAACAATGTTGAAATAATATTTTAGAACAATTATTTCAAGAGGTAATGGGTAAATAAAAGCTTACGGTTAGTGAAAATTCGACCTACAATTAACAACATAATACTCTTATTTTTCAGCAATCAATTTCTTGATTAAAGATGCATATTTTTCTATCGTTAAATTATCCTTTATTAAACTTTTTTGACCTATTAATTGTAATTCGTGTTTTAAAATTTAAAGTAGATTTCCCTTTCAAGTAAGATCAGCTGAAGATATTTTCATTTTTGAAAACTGCAAAATATATTTTCCTTAAACTACTAATTAAATAGAAGATATTTTCCAGTATCCCCAGAACTATGATAATCCAATCATTCATATCAGGAAAAATTATCCCGATGATGGTTTAAAAGAGAGAGAGAGAGAGAGATGCCATAGTAAAGCAGAAAACTTTTGTAACTTCAGATTAAATGTTGTAAATTCAAGATTTATACTAAAGTGTACTTATTTTAATTTTTGCTTGTGCCAACTTTGTTACATACTGTTTGATGCAGAAATGAACATGAGTAATTATTGATGTGCTGTTGTGTTTAGTGTTGTACTTTATTTTCTCTAAAATGTTTTGTTTGTTTCAGGAGGATGTCATCTAAACGGAAAAGTCCTCCGACTAAATTCACTCCTGACGATCTCAGCAATGGAATCCACCATCATCGAATCTCCTCAGACTTCCTGGATGCCCATCACGCTTCTAACTTTTTCAATACCCCGACCATACCAGAAGTCGAAGAGAACCCTCTGAACTTGCAGCAACAACAGCCCCAAGAATCGTTGAACGATAATCGACTGCAGTACTCTTTCGACGACGAGGAAGAAGACGACGAGGAGGACACCGAAGAACCCTTCCTGGACAATATGACCTCCTCACCGCCTTCGGACAGTTTTTCGCCCTATCCGTCCAGGCTGGCGGACCAGGACTCTGACAGTACAAACAGTGAAACCGAAGTTAGGACGGAGGGCGCTGTGGCGGCTTCCAATTCCAGCTCTGTCTTTCCGCACACTTCCAGAAAGCAGAGACTGTTGCAGAGTGTGTCCGGCAAAGACAGGCACACCGGCGAGTCGGACTCCGACTCGGATCCAGGCTGCTTCAGTGGAAGCGAGTGTGGAATGTCCGGCAGTGCCGAACAAAGGTTAGCTTCTCCTGGACAATCGAGGCCAGAACCTGTCCCTTCCCCTGGTAGCAGTCACCATAGTGACATGGGAAGCGGAAGACCCTCGAATAGAAGGTCCATGGACGATGTGGTCAAGAAGCTGACCTCTAAAATGCACAATAGTGCTTCACTCAATGAAAATCCTTTTGGACATTGTCTACCGCAACAGACTTTACACGGGGAGTCCGGCAGGCGAAAGCATACGAATGGGTACGTATATCTGGTTTTTCGGTTAACTAAATTATTATACTTGTCAACAATTTTAATAATTTGATATCAAATTTCTCCCATACGCTTACAAAATCCAGCTAAATTTCTGCCTTAATAAAATATTTTTCGCTGTACCTTGTATTCAGATTAAATCCAAATGACCTCTCTTTCCTTCAAGAAGATTAGGGACAACTCGGAGACTTTCCTAAGTCGGATTAAGCTGGCATCTATCCTTCTGACCGATAGGGATTCAGATGGCCAAGAAAAGGTTTGCCGTTAAAGCTGATTAACCCTTACGATTTTTCCCTAATCTTGTGGGTTTTGTGTAGTGCTATTTCGTCAATTAGGCCTTAAAGGTCAGTTCACTTGTTAAGGTAATTTGTATTGGTGATAAAAGTAAGCTTTGTCATCGAACGTTAGGATAAAGTATTACGAAAATCAACAGTAATGTAAGAAACTATTTGAGAACGTCTGACCTAGAATTATTAAGATAGAAATAATAATAAGTGTTTATTTTTTACAAATTTAAAACTTGACATTTGCAAATTTCGAGAAATATACGGTATTTCATCTACTCAAATATAGGCGTTACATTGTTTTTCGAAAAATTTCTCAAAGAATTATACACTTTTAATATTAAACATGAACAAATTTTGAAATGATCACTGCTTTATAAAAATTATCTTTGCTTAAAAAATGTATTAAATAAAAAAAATAACCTTTTTTGTTTACCAATCACACACATAAAAAGTTTATACAGCATCAAAAATAATAAACATTAGCTTTTATTTGATAATTGAGATATTCGATAAAAAAAAATATTTATTTATATCGTTTGGAAAATAAAAATTCTAAAATTTTGTCGTCTTGTTCTAAAATTCTTGGCGGCATTTCTTCAAATCTTTATTACTTGTGCTTCCACCGCTTTCAAATTTAGATTATAAATATTTTTGTTTCATTCCAACTGCTGTAGAAATTAGAATCAGAAAAATTTATAAAAAAAAACACGCTTTTGAGTAAATCGGCAATTAAAAGTAAAAAATCCGTGTGATATATTCAAGTGAAAAGTTATATTTAACATTTCCTACACCCAACTACACACAATTTTTACGCATTTTCATCCCTTCAACCGAATTATTAGTACTTTGGCTGTCGGTTTAACTGTCGGTGTGTGAGTTCGAATCCCACCTTGAGCATGGATGTTTGTAATGGTTCGAAATCCTCTTTAAACTGTGTATGTCCCAGAAGAGTTGGAATACGGGGGGGGGGACAAACAAAATAAATCTGAGATATATATATATATATATATATTGTATTTTTAAGGATTCCTAATAAAACTTAACGAATTATAAATTGAATAGTTAGTTCTCAAGTCCTCAATTCAATAGTTTGTGCTTTGAACTTCTACCTTGTTTATGACTGTGTAGTGATTTATATAACATCAGGTTCCGTTCGAATTTGTCTCATCCGGAAAAAGTTACAATATAAGACAAATCAAACCTAACTTAACCAAAATCTTTCTGGAATCAATAGTATCCAATAGATTTTAACTTTCTCAACTTCCATGGGTTATTTTTTATATTTATTATATATATATATATATATATATATATATATATATATATATATAATATTTAAAGCGTTGGTTATACCTAATATTTCTCTTATAAAAAAAATTTTCTTGGATTTATCTAATAATTACTATGACAGAAATAAATTATCTGAAGTTGTCTAATCGTTATGACGCCCATTTTTTTAAATTTTCCAAGTCCAACTACAAACATCTTTATTTTAAAAACGTTTTCTGTATTGATGATATCTACTGAAGCAGTTTCTTATACTCCTGATCACACAGCTTGTTCCTTCTCTTCGTAAATTGGTTAAAGGTTCCTGATAGCTTTCTCCCTTAGTTCACTACAATTTATTTGAAATAACTTCCATAATTTTTTATATATCCATAATTAAGATGATGAAAGTTGGAAAAATAAATATATTTTCCCTATTTTTAATCTAGTAATTCGCGATAAGGAATTTAAAAATAGTGTAAAGGAATACGCGCGCGTGCGTGTTTATAAATACAATTTTGATGGAAATTTTGCCTAGATTACAAAGATTTTATTTCAACTTATTTTCGTTGTATAACTTTTTATTGTATTTCACTATTATGAATTTCCACATTATCGTGACAAAATTTTTTTATTAGTAATAAACTGAAAATGTATTGATCACTGTTTTAAAAATACTAATCATAAATTTTATTTACTTTACTAAGATTTTAAAAGTTAAAAATGAAGATTGTGTGTGAGCTGGAAATGGCGTTGTAAATGATCATGTGCTAGCTTTCAAAAGAACACAGTCGTAATATTTCGGAAACACCCTCATGCTGATAGAAATATGGTTGAGTAACACAGCTGCTGCATCCTTTTCCATCCCCTGACATGGTGTCTTCTCAACAATCACACCCTCCCTCACTGAATTTGGACAGACGAGTTCACTCTATGAACGGAAGAAACAATAAATTGTGAAAGAAATCGTCTGCATGTTTCTCAAAATGCTCAGTGATTAAATGCATTTTTTTTTCAAACAAATTCTGCGAAAATAATAATTAAATAAGTAAATAAAAAAAGTTAAAAAATATCAGGAAGAGTTTTAAGCCAACACTTGAATATTTAGAAACATTTTTTCAGAAAAATATCAGATAAAATTGGTATATTTCTAACACTTCATACTAAAAATATCGTTTGCTTCTAATTTGTAATTAGGCTTACTTGTTTGCGATGAAAAACATCTAAAAATACAAAAATTAAAAATATTATATTTTTAAAATAGCATACTAAAATATTGTCTTCGTGATTTTTTTTTCCTATTAATTGTTAAATTAAAGTGAAACGGAAGTGTAAAAAAATATTCATAAAATAAATAACATAAAAAATGTAACGAAAGAAGTTATTTTATAAAACGATTTTTTGAAGTTAATTTCAGTCTTCCCCCGCACATAATTTTTCAAGTATTCTTTTGTTTGACGTAATTGTGTGTGTCTGAATCAGAATAAAAACAAATCCTTGAAAAATAAAAATATTGTTTTTAATCTTCACTTTTTCGTTTAATTTAATGAAAAAAATATGAAAGATTTCAACTATTGATAGTTACATTTAAAAAAAAAGCTATAAGCAATTTTTTTCATCTAAGATAAACGTGATTAAAAATATATTTTCATTTTAAAATGAAATTATTTTGTTTTAAGTTCATAGCCATAAAAAATAAATTTAATGTTTAAATTGAATTAAGCGTATAAACAATAGCTTCTTTTCTGATTTACTTGCCTGAAATATTGCTGAAAATTTTGATACTAAATTTTTTCGTATGAAATATTATCTAGCTATTAGAAAATGAATATTTAAAAAAAAAATCAACATATAATCATGAAAAAAGAGGAAAATAGATATGAACTTAGGATGGACATTTTTTTCTTTCCATATTAATAACATCTGCTTACTAGAAAGCCTATTGTTCTGTGTTCAAATTTAGAAAACTTCTCGAACTCGATTCAACTTCTTGGAAATAATTAATAACTGTAACCAAGCTCCAGTTTCAACGCCATAACGGGTGGAAAGGCAGAAGAAAAAAAAAGTTCTAAAAGAAGGGATCCATTTCGAAATTTTATAATTGCATCATTAATGACTACTCTTAAAATAGAATGACAGTCGCTGGTGTGGACATTATCAAGATGAACAGTTTTCCCCCCTCCTCTGTCTCCTCCCCCAAATTTTCCAACGAATGAATGGAAAACTGAGAAACTGTTAAAATATCCCGTCATGTCGTTAATGCCAGTTCCTTTCGCTGTTTGTCAACAATCGCCGCATATTTTGAATTGTTCGACCCTCAGCGTTAATTAAGGGAAATACGAGATTCTTTTTTTTTTATGTATAAAAAATCGTTTGCAGTCAGTATTCATCATGTATGTTGGGACTGAGTACATGAATTAGAAGACACTGAAATGTGTATATCTGTGTTTACCTCTTAGATAGTCTTTGTTTGCAATATATCACTAGTATCACTTGTTGTAAAATGCCTGGAACCACTGTCAAATTGATGAGGTCGATAACTGAGCTGGAATCCTTCACTCTACACCCTGTCATACTTTTGACAACGATTTACCTTACCAGTTCCAGTCACGACAAGTGAACACTACAGATCTTCGGCTGGTTCAGGTATAGAACCCGCCACTTCTCAGCCACCGTGGCCTTTATAAAGGGAAATGAAACTCTCGTGTTTTTATTTATTACATTTTCGACAGTTTTCTGTAAATTAGAGGTCACTAATTACATCATAGTTCTAAACAGAGTTAGAATGACGCTATCGACGCACGAACTGCTTTTTCCTCTTCTCTAGACACGTCACCACCAGTAAGCTATTGATTAAAATATCGTCAGTTTTTTTTTTTCAACGACGATATAAATCTATTTCTTCTGCTATCAGTTGAAAAAGCTAGCGTTCTAATCTTTTGCTCAACAGTTTGTGAATTTAGTTCCTACCTTAGGCGTATACATTTAAGATATTTGGGACCTACTTTAATTCGAAAGCCTTCATCCAATTAGTTTTCGTCTGCGAAAAGTGACTATAAAGCCCTAAACTAAACCTAAACTGTTGCTTATTATATGGTTTAATAATTAAAAATAGTGGTTCAAATCCATTACTGTCAAGCAAAGGAATATAGATGCTGCATTTAAACAAGCATATTCTGCTTAAATGTTTTGTTAATTTTCCAGGTTTCCTCCCTTGAATGCTGTCTTTGGCTGAAGCCATCCATAAATACCGTTTGAGAGGAATGCCATAAAAAGCTTTATACTGTCTTGAAGCAATTAAATTATTTACTAAACATCTTTATTAAATGACTTCTGTTTGCACCGATATATATACAAATTATCTGATAATATTTGATTGTGAAATATAAATCGATATCAAGGCCACTGAGCCCAACCCTTACCCTATAGTAAAATTATCATGTAGGTAACAATTTTATTCATGAACTAGTTAACTTCTTATGTTAGAGAAATTACTTATATGCTTGACATCATTTATTCATTGCCTAAGACGGCGAAAATTTTTCTAAATAATATTATACATTTTAAGTGAAATTGGATTGTGGATACTGTGATTTTGGAACCATAGTGAAAAAAAATTCCAATAAAAATATAAACTTTTGTAAACGATAAGTGAAATCCACAATGATAAAAATATCAATAAACTTCTTTGTGAAAAAAAAAGCGTACCTAATTGTTAAGTTTGTTACATGGGCATTTAATTAAAATTATGCCTTAATGGATGAATTGTAAATGAAAGATTTTATACTTCTTAGCTTCAGAATTTAAATGAATGTTTTTTTTTATTTTTAGAATATTACACAAATGTAAATAATCTAATTGAAATAAATTCATTTTCTATGTGATATTTAATTTTAAATTAAATTTATTTAGTTTAAGGGAAGTGTATAAAATTCTACATTCAAAAATAAACACAGCTCTTCGAGGAGCTCTCAATAGTGGGAGCTAAAAGCAAATAACAGAGCGATGACGATGCCAAGTGCAGCAACCCAATGAATAGAAAAATCCATTGTTGTGTGGCGCATGTGACCGCCCATTGTCGTCGAGTCATCCCCTTCCTCTTGAAGCTCCTGTCACAGGTGCACTCCTCCACATTACTTTCCCCTTCCACCCCGTCCTGATGGGTGTGCGTCAATCAAAACAATCAATGCAGTTGCAGTAGTGATAAAAAAAAATCCTTGTTAGCTAAAATACACTTTCGTTTGCTCAAAACACAATGAAATTCTCTTTTTATAAGTTATCGTTTTAAAACGATAAAAATCGTCTTTCTTTTGATAACCTTTAAAGGCTATAGTAAGCACTATTTTTATAGATTAAAAATATACATTTTTACAAAGACGAAATATATATGATTTCGAAATTTCACTGTCAACAAAAATTGTCTGTATTAAATTTTTTATGGGATTTTAACTGTTATTCAGAATAAAATATGGTAAAAATGATTATAAAAATTGTTTAAGTTAAATATATTGTAGTTACTGAGCAGTTTTAATTTAAAATTGTCAACATCATTAAATTTTGATTTTTTATTTTTTTATTTTAAAACAGTTGGCATGTGTGTGAATAAAAAGGAATTGATGAATTAAGGGAACTATCTTTCGCAAAATAAACTTATTAGAAAATTTTTAGAAATCGTAAAAGTACAATTCAGCCGTTGTCAAATGATTATTACGGGATTCTTGTCCAGATCCACTGGATAGAGGGGGGGGGGGGTAATTATCAAAAGTCAAAATCGAGAAATTGTTTTGAAACTTAATTCTCTGGCTTTCAATTCAACATTCGTGGGTTCGATTCCAACTGAGTTTTGAAAATCAAGTTTCGATTGAGTTCTTGTCGAATTTGCAAAAAGTAACTGTACACCCATAAATTATCTAAAACGAAACAAAGGCCTAAGAATCTGTTGGGTGGGGGAGGCCCAAAAGATGAAACTCAGAACGGAAGTCAAAAGGCGTGGATTGGACACTTCATTTTCCTAAATATATAACGCTGTTTTATCGAAATGTTCTGCCTAAGAATTTTCTGAAAATATATAAAATATATTGCAAACGTAAACCATCCCAGCATTCCATATTCGGCACTATCACCGAGCTGGCAGCCGAATGATTGGCTTTTCGCCTTCAGTTCAGGAGTTCATGGGTTCGATTTCCACTCTAGAATGCTCTGTTGGATCGGAATCAACTTTAAATTGTATGCCCTAGTTGAATTCCCCCTTGTGTGCTAAATATGACTGCCAAGCGACAATTAAATCAAACTAGAGTCAGGATCGTATGGCAGCTATAATGTGTCTCTCTATATGGTTTATGGACACGTGGAAGTATTTAAAACAATGTAAAAGAATTGGTTGTATCTAGAATACCGATTTAGTGTATTTTTAGGCATTAATTATATATCATTAAAAATATTGACATATAGCATAATATACTCATATATGTTGTTAACGACTGAATTAGAATACTGATCAATTCACATAGCATAAATACAATACAAATTAAAAGTTTTGTGCCGGATAATGCTTTTAATTGTAAAAATTATACCCACACAATCGAAAATTGTATGATTACTATCACTTTTGAAGTTAGATGAGAAAGTCAAGCTTTATAATAACTTTCTATTGAAATTCATTTTTCACTGTAAATCCTTCAAATATAACTTAAACATCTTAAATTCTTCGAAAGATTTTGGTTAGTGGAATTGTTCACAGTTTCTCGCATTTTGAAGTTAGTGGATCGTGAAATTAAAATTAATCTCAATTGTCAATTGTTCGCGCTCGAAAGTTTTCTTAATCCGCTTTTATTAAATTTCGAGGATTAAAGAAAGAAATTTGGTTAAATCCTCGATTTCTCATCATTGTGGGATTAATTCTGCTTTGTTTGGAATCCAAAATTTTTCCCACACGTCGCCATTTTAATATTTTTAATGTCCGTTGTTTTGAAGGAGATACATTGTATTTAAAAATCCATTATTTTTCTCATACAATTCTGTCTAAAAATAAAATTTATTTTTTGCACTTTCCTAAAGCATCTTTTAAGATAAAACTTTAATGTTTTAAAGAAGTTTTAGTTTCTTTGGTTACTGCTTTTATATTGGCGCATTTATTCGATTAACACTATAAATTATAAAACGGTGTAAATACAAAAAATAAAAATATTTTTCTGAAAAACATTTGGGAAGATTTTTTTTTCTTGCTTACATATAATTTTTTATATTGTTATTAATATTATGGTTACCAGTTTTAACGTAAAAAAAAAAAAAAAACACCTATTAACAAAATATTTTTTTGCAGTGATAAAGAAAAGAACAAAAGCTCTGAATGCGTATTCAACGCAATAATAAAGACTGTATAATTGCGTCTGCGCATATTCACTTTCACATTATCAGCTTATTCTGCGCATATGGTACTAGAAATTAACAGCTCGGTCTGGTTGTTAAAACCGGTTAGCGCGTGACAAACATTTTGACAATTATTTTGGCGTTTTATTGCGGTGTTTATAAATACTTTTCCACATGCATTAGCTAGTAAAAGTGCCATTGAAGTTTTCTTTATTTTTCACTTTGAATTATATTTTCTGAAGCTGTATAATTGTTTATTATATACATAATTCATTTTATGCAATAATTTTTTTATTCTAAAAATAATAACCACTTGCAATGAAATATTCTTGCGCAATCTGAAATTTATCTAAAAATTTTGTTATTAATCATTAAGTTAACAAATGATGCTAACACTTGAACTCAAATAGCTTTAATGTATAGAAAAATTTCATAGATTTGTGATTATTCGCAAATTTTAATCAGATTAAATATCTATGGAGTGTAATAATAATTTCAATGTACAGGCTTTATTAAATTATTATATTTTTGCGTAACTCAATTGGCAAACTTTGGATTTTATATTTCGGATTACACAAAATATATGTTATCCAAAATATTGTTATAATTTAGATTATACAAAAACATAATTCGTATTCCTTTACGCTATTTCGTGCCCCGACCTTCGAACCCAAGAGATTCAATAACTCTTGGGTTTGATTCCCACTTAGGCCATGAATGTTTTCAGTGATATGGAATCCACTTAAAATTGTGTAGGTCATGTGCAACAGTGATCGTCGAGTGTCAACCAACCAACCAATCAGAATCCATAATATAATCAAAGATATCGTGGCTTCATTCATAATCCCTATCCCAAACTGGTATCCGAAATGTTAGTGCTTTGGCCTTCAAATCATCTATTTGTGAATTCGATTCCACACTTCGGGTGTGAATTTCATAGTTATTCAAACTATAAAACAGTTTTGCTCTTGTTTGCTAGAAGTGACCATGAAATAGCAAACCCAAACCATAGTCACAAAACATGACAGTACTCGTATCAGAATTAATTCTTCAATAATAGCAATATTGTGTTGCTATAATGTAATTAAAAATATAATAATATGCAGATAGGTATTTTACTTTACAGATTATATCATACAATGCTAATTTGATTGAGTACTACATTAACTTTTGTCGCTAAAGCATTAATTCCTGATACGAATACCGTTAGGTATCAGGAATTAATCATTGATCTTCATAACATTGTCCTAAAATATGAGTTTTGATTGTGTTCTTTGTTCCTGATATTGCTTGTTTACAAGAAAATGAATTTTGATAAGGATAAGAAATTCTAATCCTTATCAAAATGAATACACCTATCTTTTATTCAGTAACAAAGTAATTAGATCTTTTTTAACATCTCGATAAAGAGAAGTTTAGTATTCAAAGAGTTTATTACAAATGAAAGTATAGCTTACCGAAGAAACTCAATGTGATCTAATGATAAGATTGTGGCCTTCATGGTATAAATTTAAAAGTTTAGCCATTATTGAAGTTTTTGCATTTCCTAGATATGCACTGATGTTAAGTTGAGTAGTTTGGAGTTTTCTCCTTAGCGTTAGTTGAATACGAATCATTATCTGTGAAATGGCCTCTCCCGGAAGGCCATGCCTCGTGAATACCTTAAAAGCTTTATGATGGCTTTTAGTTCTTATGCTAATCGCTGCTCAATGTCACAGTAGGCAACTATTTAAAAATGTCTTTTTCGGTGTGAAATATTGGTGTTTGGTCCGCTTGAGAGTTGAATGCAAAAGTTTTGCTTAAATCAGATATACATTGAATACGATTCTGTTCTTGGTTTATAGCTCCAGTTAACATATTTATAGTTAAGGGTTTTTTATAGGGTTCAATGCAATCTAAATTCTTTTGGAGTTAATCACTCGGGATTTTCATCATTTCCAACTGTCAAGTACCGATACACGGCCTGTAGACAATCCACCCTCGAGACAGTATTCAGTGAATGGCACGCAAAGCTTTGCAATCATCATGATGTGTAATTCATCTTTATGTCAAGATAGATGACATAGTGTAACATTCCGATTAACTGATATAGCATTTTATTATGATCTTCCGCATGCTTATAGAAATAAGTCTCAAACTGATAGATAATGCAAATAACTCTACACAATGTTTTTAATATTGTTGTATGAAATGGCCAAATTGCAAATCAAGTTATTACTTTTATTCCAAATTGAAATATACCTAAGGAAATCCGATATTTTAAGATACCTTTTTTTAAAAAAAGAAAAATCGGTTTGCCGTAAACTTTCTGCTTATTTTACTTCCATCGGGGTTGTCCATTTCTTATAAAATCTTCTCGAAGTGTGTAATGGAAGTTAGGAAGAAAAAACAAAAGAATATTAATCTTTAAATTCTGTGACTCTTGGTCCTGTCCATTCAGCTATACAAAGTGAATTCCTCGAAGATAAATTTCACCAATTTCGATGCTATTTATATTTTGCTTTGCTCTTCCATAAAGTGGGTTTTTTTTTTTTTTTTTTTTTTTTTTAAGTTAATTTTTGTCACATAACAGCCCATTGGAGGCCAAGCCCTACAATGCCCATATCTGTTTTCTTGACTGAAGGCTCTGGGATGCAAGGTGTATGTCTCGGCTTGGTGGATACCCTAACGCGAAACCCTCAGTGTTTAGTTTCCAAGCATGCTTGCTATTTAGTTTTATCGACCACTAAAGGGATGGAAGGCTGAGTCAACCTATCCCAGTCTTTGGATAGAACCTCTGGCTTATGGGTTGGTTTAAAAAAATAATTAAGTCACAATATATATAATAATAATAAATAATTAAACATCCTAGTTGTTTTTCTGTTAGCTTTATTAGTGATTAAATTTAAGGCTACTTTTCCTTTCATAATGTAACTAACCTTCTTGAGAAGAATCCTGCCTCTCTGATTCAGCAGCTTGTCCTTTTTGGACCTTGCGCCACAAAACCCAACCAACCAACCAAGCCTCTCTGATTCAACATCCTAATTTGTGAATATCTGTGTACAATCTTAATTTCTGTAATATTTAATATAAATTTTTTACTGCACCAGTACACGCAAACGCACAGTGTCATATCTAGTATAAGGTAATTCATTGAGTAACTGTATCTGCCTCTATGTCTAGTACGTAACTTCAAAATCAGAAGATAAAAAAATAATAGTTGATTATCTCTTTCTCGGAAATGGCAATCCATATCTTTAATTCTCAATCTGGTGGGTTGCTTCCACTTTATTGTTTATAGAATTGAAATCTTGTTATTTCTTTGTTTCCCTGGAGTGATTGAAGATGTTTGTTGCCCTTAGGGAGAGCGAAGAGCGACTGGAGCGAGTCCTGATGGAGAGCGAAGATCTCAAAGTGACCCTGCGGAAGAAGCTGAGCAACGACTCCGTTGACCAGCAGCAGATGCTCACCGACCTCATCAGCAGGCTCGAGGAGATGAAGTCGCGACTTGCCCAAGAACAGCAACAGAAAGAGGTAAGGATTTCATTACAGAAAACTAAGTGACATTCTAAACTTCCCTATCTTAGGAAATTCAATCATTTTTTTTTTTCTGTAAGGATATTTAATTTTTGAACTTCTGTCAACCCTCCCCCTTTTTTCCCCCCTATTTTTACTATTCGCAGGTTCTATTCTCGTCTCAGTCGTAGATTTTAGTCGTGGCTCGAAAACTATTTTAATCTCTAAATCCCAGTCCAGTTATTCATTTTACGTTGGGCTAAGATGTTTTTATAATAGTTCGAAATCATTGTTAAACTGTAGATCTTGCTAGCTCTAATTAGCTATCTAATTAGCTCTCTCACAAAGAAATTATCATGGATCAACAAACTTAATCAAATCCAGTCAAGTTAATCCTTGTGCAAAAAGTAATCGTACATTGATGGAAAAGCCAAACGTTATTGGTCAAAAGTGCAGAAATTGTTTGTGAGAATTGTTTATTTATTTATTTTTTTTGAGAGGTTTATCATGAAATATTTTATTAAAATTTTTTTTTAACTTTATACAGCTCTTCATTTTTAAATGTGTAAAAATCATCAGTATCATAAATTTCTTACCGACAATTATTCACTTATAGTTGAATTGATTAAGTTTACCTGAGTTAGAAGTGAGAAATTATACTAATAGATATCTTTTAATGATATCTTTAATATTGAAAGTATAATAATTTGTATTTTAATTAATGTTATAGAAAAATATATAAAGAGGCAGGAAGTACACCACATTATTCTCTAAACAATGAACTTCCTCTTGACTAATAACACACTTCCTATTATTTTATGCGTTTATTTAATTTTATATTTTATATAAATATATATATATATAACATTAAAAAAAGAGCTTCTAGCGTTAGGAAAGTTAAAAGGTGACTTTTCTGATTTTATTGTTTTTGATTCGTTGAAAAATGTTATCGTTCAGCTACTATTTCGCTGAAAATGTACCCCTTATATTTTTGTTATATTTCATTATTTAATTTATCGCAAATTGTAATTTTATAAAGAGGGATATTTTTTATAAGTATCTAAAAAAAAAAAAAAAAAAACTCTTTCAAAAAGTTTTGATTCCTCGTCTTAGATTTTTTTATTTTTCTATTTTTATTTCTAAGTCACGTGAGTTTCTTCGTTTTGGCATTGTCTCTTTTATTCTTCAATTCAAATCTATGTTTTGGGTGTTTTATTCTGTATTTGGTGGATGGTATCTCCAGTGTCCTCATCGCAAACAGAGCCCTGTCTGAAGCCCCCGATTCCGGACACGGATAATTAATTCTGATATGACCACCCCTTTCTCAAATCTTTTTCCTCTGAATAGAGCTTTTCTTCCTCTTGTTGGAGAACGTTGATGAGGACGGGTTTTCATGCGGATTAGAGAAGAATTCGCACAGGATGAACATTCCAGGATGCCTCTCTCACACCAAGGGATGCTACGCGAAATGCCTCCCCTAATTCGCCGTGTCCGAACAGCCTCCCCCCGACCTCAGCCTGTCACCCAAAAATTTCCAACTCCAGCGTCTGCCGTCTTGTGACAATCATTAGTCACTCCAATTTTCCAACCTATCAATCTAGGTCTGCACTACTCCTCAACGCTTCAGCACTCGTGGGTTACTTATCGTGTCTGCTTCTGTCTCTTGGAGTTGCCAAATGTGCATTCGTTAATGTGCTTCTTTCCAATGTTCGAAGTCGATCACTGGTGCTCAATAACCAAATGCTTCACCCCTCTTCCTTAATTCTCGTTTTCTCCGAAGATTTATTCAGGGGTCGTGTCCAGGAGTCAGTGTCAATGATGGATGCAGCGTGAAATGAAGTAGATTGTAGTCATCTTGCAGAACCGAAGAACCAATTGCAAATTAGGATGACAGGAAGATAGATATCTGTTTCAAATCGAATAAGGAGGTGACCATTAATTTTGTGACTTATGACCAACACTTTATATACATCTGTATAGTTATATTTTAATTCCTTATAAAATAAATTTTAATTTGGTAACTGTCTGAACATAGGAGGCAGATATTGGGTGATTTAAATATCATGAAACCTATTTTCTAGGCCATCTGGAGATGCTTTTACTTGATTGTCGAATGCTTCTTTTCGCCAAGACTTACTAATCTAGGTATATTTGGTTATTGTTGAAGGAAATATGAACCGTATTAGACTGTGTACACATTTTACAATCGAAAGTAGCTAAACATTCGATTAATTAGCACTAAATTATGTAACTAAGTGACCAAACTCTTGCTTCTCGAAGCTTTTTTTTTTTTTTTCCATGGCTGATACTTAGATGCGATATCATTGTTGGATGGAGTATACCATTTCACATATGTTCGAAGCCATCTGGATGTGCTTTTACTTGATAGCCGAAGATTGATAGCTTCTTTTCTCGAAGATTTACCTTATCTAAATGTAATTGGCCATTTTTGAAAGAAATAGGAACCGTATTAGATTCTACACAACTAACAGTCGAAGATAGTTAAAAATCCAAAGAAATAGAATTAGGATGACCACATGATTGCACAAGATTCATAATGCTGTTTCGAAAAAAAATATTAAAGATTAATTATAAAGTATGCCTTACTATAAATTTGCTTGGTCTAAAAAAAAATTTTGATTTTTTTAAAACATAGTTTATTATTTTGGTTGTAAAGCTCTATGAAATGTATCAAAAGGTGAATTTATGTATTAAGTATCGAAGAGAGTAAAATGTAGTTGGCTGTGTAAATCAAAATCGCAAGAAAGAAGTGGGTTATTGTTCTGTTCCCTTGAAGGTAGTATTGTTCTACGATCAGACTTATTTACATCTCAAATTTTATCCACACAACTTTTGATACTACAATATTAATTTCTAATTGTGATAAATAGACTGTATTCATTAAAGTATGTTTTCCAAAAATAATGGAACTACTTTCATGGTAGAATGTTCAAACTTTTGAACTCATGGGCAACAATTGCAAAGACAGAGCTTTGAATAATGGGACCCTGTGGAATGATTTCTCTTGAGTTGCACTTCTTGTAACTGGATATTTTGAAAAGGGAGACTATCGGCTTCCTCTCTTTTAGCGTTATCCCCCAAACAGTCATAAATTCTTTTTTTCTCCCCCTGTGCTTTGTGGACCCTCGACTGCAACAGGTGTAATGGCCCATTTCGGAGATTATTGAGGAAGTGGGGGTGTCCTCATAGTGATGTATATTCTTTTTGACCTTCCCCAATGACATGAACTGCCTACTTTCACTGGAAATTGCAGTCGTTTGCACACTAGCTCTTCAAATAACTTTAAAACAAACTATGTTAAATAATTTATTTATTTTGAAGAGATTTCAAAAATCAGTCTCAGTGTATATTGTTGAGGAAAGATGGTATCACCTTAAACCTTGGAGAAAATGGGTTTAAAAATATAAAATTGTTAAGAAACTCCGCGTCAACTTAACATTAAATTGCTTTTGTATCGAGGAAAGTTTCTGATAGAATTGGGTTGGAGAAAAATGCATTATTTTTTGGACTGTAATCTTCAATATCTCGTTTGGTATTGGTCTTAGAATTTCAGATTTATGATCGTTGGAAAGAATATAAAAACGAGGCTTAATTTATTAAACAATATGAATACAAAAGTTTTAATAATTGAAATGCATTAGAAAATATTTAAAATTAATTTTAACATTTATTATGTATTTCTAAGATAGTTTTATCTTGTCAGTTACATTAAAAAGAAAAAAAATACCAAGATTGATTTTTTTATGATAAATGTTAAATTTTATAAAAGAATGTAAATATTGAAACATACTGAAAAGTATTTCTGGGTGTTCATACTGCAACTTGTTATTTATATTTTGTCTTTTTATAAGCAAACGTTTGAGAAACATTCAGCCCCGCGCCTAATTTAGTAGATACCGTTTTCTTCAAGCCCTCTTGAAAGGCTTGAAGAGGGAGCGTCGGGTAAGACGACAGACGGTGAAGATTTGTCCACCCCAAACGATCACAAAGAAAGTGACGCAAGCGAACGTGGGCTCCCTGAGTTGACACATAACAATGCAAGGCGCAGGCTGGCACCGCGCCCGCCGCTGGGGGTATCGCTTAATTTATTGGAACACCCCTTTCTGCACCGACATAAAACCTTGGCGGATCGTCTGCAAGTCACTCCGGAGGTATAATAAATCTGGTGCCTTTTCCCGAGTTGAGAGTATCTCCCGTCTTTGAATAATGAAGGCGAGTAAGAAGATCTCGGGAAATGGTTACATTGTTTCACTGGGGTAGTCCTTTTCTACCCCCCCCCTCATATCTCTCAAAAGGAATGATTTAACGGTTCGTTTTGTTATATATCAGTTATTCATTCCTTCGTTGTTATCTTCTATTGCGAACCAAGGAAATTAGGATAAGAATGAGCGAAAAATTGTGACATGAAACTTTTATACATTCGTTAAAAATAGTGCATCATATTTTTTATTTTTTTTTATTTACTTTGAAAATCAGTCTATTTTTAGTACTATTAGGATAATATTCTTGTTGGTACCAGGAAAAAAATGAATGTGTCGTATTTTTTAATTTATTAACTAGTATGCATTGTAAATTGTGATGAAAAATCATAAACCGAACTTTACAGAAGGAAAATTTAATAATAAAAACAATTTAATTATCCTATTTTCAGTTTTTTTCATTATTTTAGGTTGTTATTATTAACATTACATACGCATTTCTACAGTATTGTGAGTGGGTCACTTTAAAAATAAAGTGTGGTGATTACAAAAATTTTTATAACAACTGAAACATCAAAAATTAGCTTCAAAATCCCACATCTGATCCAAGCCATGATAGCAGTTGAATAATTAATTTTCAGTCCTTCAGTTCAGCAGATCCTGGAATCAATTCCAATCTCGGGTGTGGATGTTGGTGTGGTTCGGAATTCCTCTTTAAACTTAAGGACCTTTTCGAATTTGCTTTTGCGTGCAAAAAGTGATCGTAAAGCGAAAAGATATTAAATCCATTTTTGAACATTTTAAAGTCAGTCTTAATATTAATGTTTATTGATTAGTTTTCCCGCAGTAATTTTATAGATTCTTTGATTTTATATACGTATATATAATATCCTAAAACTTTTCTTCATAGATAATAAACTACAAAACTTTTTACTTGATATCCTAAAAATTATTTCTTGTGAAAAGAAAACTCACAGATTGGATTTCTATGTTAAAAAAATAAAAAATGAAAGTGTTTATCGGAATTTCTAATATAATGTTAAATTCTATCATGTGTGAAAAATATAAAAATAATTAATTTTTTTCTTTTTTTATACTTATTCATTAGGATTATATTTAAATTAACTCAAAAGTAATCTAAGCATTCGTGTGTAAGAATAGAGTAAGGAAATATTTTAATTACTTTCACACACAGACATAAGCTTTGAAATTAGGATGTGTATGTGTGTGTGAAGTGATATTATTTGTTTATGTATTGATTTAACTAAATTGCATACTTCTATCGTTTGAAATTCCCTTTCTAGTCCATAGATTTAAATTTTTTTTCTATGATAATTGTCAGCACAATGTCATTAAAATATTTCTGCTTGGTTCGCTTTGTGCTTAATTTGCAGATGTAATTTGCATTAATTTATTCTTTTCGATTGCATATTTATTCTGTTTTATTCCCTCTTGTGCAACGATCAGTAATTTTCTTTTCATTTGCAGCGAAACAGATTTTAATTTTTCAGTTTTGAAAAAAAATAATTCGTTATTAATATCTAATTAAAGGGAAAAAAAACTGCTTCATTTCTTATGAAAGTTTCTTAGGTTTATCTTGTTAAAATCTAATTTTGCTTTGTTGCCTTGCTCAAAGACTATTCCCTGTTTTCCCTAATTTCGCTGTATATAATTCCCTAATTTTCCTAATTCATAATTATAATACCATTTTTAAATCATCTTTTTTAAAAAAAATTGTAAAAAAAGAATATTTTGCAGTTTAAATTGAAAGTCAGAATTCTGAAGTATATAAGGATGCGTCAGAAAGGGATGAAGTTCTAGAGTTTTGAGGTTATTGTTTTTTAAATTAATTTGGTTTATTACAAAGAAGAAAAAATTGTACCAAAGGATAGTTGAAATTTATTGTAGCATTTTAAACCTTTTCTCTTAATACATCATTTGCTTTTAATTAGCTAACAGCTGGATTAAATATTTAAAATACAATTGATTCATAATAATAAAGGACAGTAGAAGTGTGTGTCTATTGTTTTCGCAATATTGCTTATGATTTTAAAAATTACAACTATAAAACAATAAGTTAAATAACATTGAGGAACTCACTAAAAAAGTATATATTAGAAAAAAATTACAATTACATATATAAAGATTTCTTTTTTTTCTTACTACTGAATACTTACTTTTTTTTTTTTTTTTTTTTAAATATATAAGTAAACCAGAAATCATGTTCTAAAAATATTCTTTTAATTTTGTTTTTGGAATAATTTTCTTGTGCGTGATTTAAATTGTGAAGCGATTGGGATAAGCTTGTAACAGTTTTTATCAAATCTCTTAGATAAGGAAGATAAATTCGTTCGTACTAATGATGTTCGTTTTAAAAGGGTTCGTATTAATGAAAATTTGTTTTATTTACATTCATTGTTTGTCTCTCATTTGACGTTTAAAAGATTATTTATAACTTTTAATGAACTATTGTTTTTATTAACATGACATACTGAATTCATACATCGTTTCATCAAAAATTTAAATTTTTTTTTCTTAGTTTATCTGTTGATAAATGCATTTAAAAATCAATTTTTGCATAAAAAATAAATATTCTTTTTGACAAAAATGTTTTATACATGACATAGAGAGTTTTCACCATAGAAATTAATTCCCAAAAATGCAATAATCACAATTGTGTAGGCGTTGTGACAGAAAAATTGTGTTTCTCTATTTATCTAATACTAATTATATTGTACATAATAGAGCGCCTAAGGGATAATAATAATAAAATGGATAAACAGGAAAGAAAAAATTATATATATCCAGTATTTTATACTTACCTGATATAGATCTTTCTAGAATAGAGAATTTATAAATTAATTTAAAAGAAAAAAAAATCTTCCTTACCTCCTCCAAAATTCGAGTATCTTTTGTAATCACCCATTACTGGGTCTATTTTGATAAATTTTTAAGAGTGCGCATACATTAGCTATCTCAAATGGCCGTATAAACAGGGTAACCAAACAATTAAACCTCAGAATAAAACAGTGCTCTGAAATTCGGATTCTAATCTAGGGAGAGCCAGGTACAATCCCGCTACCATTTTTTAATTAAAGAATACGCAGACCGAAACTTTTCATTAATTGTTTGGTAATGAAGACACTACAAAGTGTAGAGTCAACAAAATTAGAGAGAAAACAATTTTACCCATTAAAAATCTATTCCGGTTTTCTTATCATACATTTTTAAGTTACACGATACTTTTTTTTTCTTTTTTTCCCCGAATTGGTTATAAAGGGAACGGAAAAATTATCGTTTGGTTTAGAATACTTTTCGTTTGCATGTCAGGGGAGGAACTTTTTCTTAAAAGAATAACAATTAAAACAACCAAAATGGCAATTTGGGGATCAAGAATCGAAAGATTCTAAATTGCACATTTTTATTTAAATATTAGGTTGGGGAAAAAGAAATCCATTATTTTTACGTGAACTTTTTGTAACTTCTTTCAGATTCGCTTTGTAAAAAGGTTTAAAACAGTTTTCATGTAGATTTTTAGGTCTTGCGCGAAGCTACGACTGCTGACATGCTGTCAAGTTTGATAATTTTTGATATTTTATAGACATTCTCGACGAAACCAAAATTGTGCGTAACTGGTTGTTACAGTCATATATAGGACGATAAACACCTTTCACAATTTTAGCCACCTGGTTAGCATTTTCGCCATTATAAAAGAAAAACTAAAATGTATCGAATTTTCTGTTTGTTGTCTTCTATTTTTAAAACCTTGTAATCATAACTGAATTAATCAAACAAAAAACCGCAAGAGAATATTTTAGTGTCAAATGTCACCTTTCCAACGAGCAAAAATCTGAAATTGTTTGATAGATACCTCACGAGATAGCGATCACTACAGACGCCTACCGAAAAAATAATGGATAACTTTTTCCCCAAACTAATATAAAAAAATGAAGTTGATTTTTTATATAAATATATTTTTTTAAGTGAAGCGTTTAGTGTTGTGGCCTCTTGTGCCCAAAAATAGGGTATCCTTAAATATATACCTTTCTCATAAACAAACAGATGGTTTGGGCTAAAAATTCCCGGTTCCTGTCTATTGTTTCGAGTCTCGTTAAAATAAGTGTTTTTTCTTCCACGTCTAAGGCAGAGTATTTTACAAGGGGAGAGATATGTTTATTGTAGTGTCTGGGAGAGAAAGCTGTGCTGTTTTACGCATATCTTTATGGGAACGATCGAGTTAAAGAATTCGAATATATTTTTTAGTTGTCACCGGCATATCTGCCTGCTTTTTTCTTCTGCTAAGGAATCGTGAATCAAAGTGATGAAGTGGTTTTTCTTTATAGCGATCGTCTGGCAGTTATCGCTGAAAATAGCTATATTATAAAAGAAAAAAATATTTTTTGCTATCTATATTATATATATTTCATCACTGTTTTCAAAAATAAAAAATATATTTGTTATCTATATTATTTCAGCACCATTATGTCTTTAGAAATAAAATAACTTTCTCTCATTATTATATTAGCTATTTTTTTGTGGTTTTATAATAATTCTTTTCCATGTATCTCATTTTGATAATGAGAATATTAATTATCTTTCTTGAACGTACAATCACGTCTGAAAAATATATATATCTAATGTGAATTTAAACATTTTGAAAATGAATGTTTCTTGTTTGTGAATAGTACGTAAAAAGATTCTCGTTTTTTTTTTTTTTTTTTTTTTTTCCCCTTTCTTTTTTTTTAATCTGATTTTTTAAAATTTAATTTTTAAACTTCATGATTATATTTGACTATGGATTGTTTTGTGTGAAAATGTGGGAGATAATGAAGCAGTTTGTATTGTATCATAGACAGTTGCCAAATTTAGTCGTCATTTTACTTTACCAACGTTTTAAGAAATTGATTTCAATGAAATGCATAGCATGGACAACATCAAAGATAAAATGGCGGCATACTGGAACAAATAACCAAATGGCGAAATAAATACCAACCAAACTTGTAAACTTTATATTCAAATTCAATAAAGTTATGTGGCGGATGCATTAAAGAAACAAAAAAATTCACCGCAGAAACTTGACTTGTAAATTAGACGTCAATTCAGTTTATGGTCATAATTAATGGTTCAACTCTCATATTTTAGGAAGGGACATTTATCTATGATTGAATTTTTAACTTTTGTGTGTAAAAAGCATTGTAGTGGCGAATGAACCAAATTAGGTAGTTATTAATTCTTGTTTTTCTTGAGCTTGTCAGATATGTGGCATCTCTGCATTATTGCATTTTGTACCATGCTCCAAGCCCAATTTTTTCCTAGTTCCATTGTCTTGGGTCACCTACTTTGTTTATAAAGGCTGATAGGCCCTCAATGCAGTTTACGTGTATGGTTATTAATTACTTTAAAAACCATGCCTCTAGCACCTCTAATAAACAATCAATTGCTGTTTTTTATTTTAAAAAAAAGTTAAAGCTTACTTCTATATTTTGAAAATTTAAGCATTTTTCAGACAAATATATCTACTAGTGGAAAGTAAAAGAGTAAAAATCTTTTGGACAAAAGTAATCTTTCCTTTGTCCATCCCCTCCTGGTGACCTTCATCTGTCCGGGAGTCTTCTATGGTCTATCCCACCCCTGAAGCTCCTGGAGATAAGGAAGTTCGTGTTGCAAAAAGATGCATTTTTTATGGCAGTCATAAATTTAGTTGAAAACTTTTCTCACTGAGTTCCTAGAATGCAGAGTCTTACAAAAGATCTTGCAAAATAATTGGTTAAGAACGTGTGCAATATGAAGTGCATAGCCATTGTCCCCTGAACTGCCATCGACCTTGAATATCTGCCAGAACACTTTTTATACTGTCCTGTTTTGTAGAGAACTGTTTTTTTAACTGTGTTTAGTTCTACATTAAATTTATCTTAAATTCTAATTATTCTACAATAGAATGTTTCAAAGTTATACGTTTGCTTTTTTTAAAAATATTGCGTATGGTATGTATTGTAATTTTTTTAGTAGATTGTATATACGTAATCCACACACACACATTCTCAATTTTAGCTTTAAATTTTGCAACCTTCTTCTGAAATTATATCAGAACTTGTCAAACAACAACCGTGAGAAAAAACTGTAAGTCGTATATCGTCTGTTTTTTGTTTGTGCATGTAAATCTACAATAAAATTTAATCTTGTTAATTAATTTTTTAATAATTTAGTAAAAGTAAGATTTTTTAATTAAAATCGAAAAAGAAATAAAATGTTGAGCATATGTACTTCAACTGAAATAGAATTTTCATGTAATTGACTTCCACCTCTGGTACGGATTCTTAGAGTTTTGAAATCCAGAAATGCTTGTCCATTTAAATTTCAGATGCAAAAAATGAGCGACTGATTAAAACAAGATGTCGCTTGTTTTCAATTTAATAGTTCGCGAGTTCGATTACCACTTCTCCAAGAATATTTGTATTGATACAAAATCAATTTTTCAGTCGAGATAATGCATTTTGTCATCTTATGTCAAACTTAATAAATATATTAGTGATCGGATCTACAGTTTTTATTGTAGACTGTTGGAGTCGTAATATTGAACTAGTCCAGTTCTAAGTAAAATTATATTAAATAAAAAGTTGTTACTTTATAAAAGACATGAAAAATATGCCACAATAAGTTATGAATACGTATATGTAATATTAATTACGTTATATATGGATGGAGCTTCATCGAAATTGAGAAACTTAATATTGTAAATTGTGCAATAGTGGTGAAAAATCTTAGTTTGTTACATTTACTCGTGATTCCTTTTTTTCAGTTATGAATCAACCCTGTGAACAATGTACACCAAAAAATTAAAATAAATAAAAACTAAAATAATATATCGTTAAGATAGTATCGAAATTAATCGATATTCATCGAAAGTGAGAAAGAGGATTCTAACTACCTCCCGAACTGTCTTTTTTGGCGCGCAGGTGTTTTATTGCTGGTGGAGAGCGCAGCTGGGACTGATCAATGCGCCACTACCCCCGCTGTCAGACAATAGCTGCTGTCTGCAAGACAATCCCGGCCACCGTATATGGCAGGAGTGGGCCCGACACTAAACACACTTTTAGGTTTATTTCGAGAGTTTAGTGGTTGTTCGATGGGGTCTGTCGTCCTCCCCCTACCACATTCTGCTATTTTTTTAAAGTTTTATTATTTATTTGTTTAACTTTTGATAGCACTTTTCATTCGCTTGATCGTCAAGTGGACCGTTGGTTTCCATCCAATATGAAAATGGGGGGGGGGACTTTGGGGGGAGGGGGTGTTCTCCCAAACATTTTTTCAACGGAATATATTTCGATTATTAATATATTTTAGTTTATGTTCAGTATTTTAGGCGTTTAATATTTTGTATTAATTATAGCATTTTTTTTTAAATATTTACACGCCCAAAGTGAATGTATTTAAGTGAAAGTACGAGTTAAATATTAAAATTAAATATTCAAATTAAAAAAATACTTAGAATATGTGATATTACATATTCTAAATATTTTTTTTTTCTTTAATTTAAGTATTCTTTTATAAAATAATCAAAAACAAATTTAAAAAAACATGTTGGAATGCAAAAAATTATTTGTCGATATGTTTGATTTTATGCATAATTATAAAATTTCTGTAAATCAAACTAGTTTTAATGAGTCTATGATAAGCTAAATTAGTTTAAGTTAAATTATTTTACTATAAACTAGTAATTATTAAATTAGTTTTTATAAATCCATATTCTGAATTAGTATACACTAAATTAATTTACTATACACTAATTTAGAAGTATTTTTCTTTTATAAAATTATATTGAATCAAACTTATCGATTAAAGTTTTTCTTGATAGACAATTTTTTAAATATTTTATAAAAGAGGATTCGAACGAACTCTGAGGGGAAGGAGAATTCAGAATATTCGAATCTCGAAAAAAATCGAAGTTTTCTTCTCCACAGTTTTAGTGCCTTTTCTCAAAAACTATGATGTTTAAAAAATTTAATATTAATCAGATATTTGAAATTCCAGCGTCTTTGATTTTAAGAAGAGAAAAACAGGCCAGAGTAGCCAAACGAAGGGCAGTCATAAACACTTTTCGACTTCTATTTGGCGATAAAGAATAATAAAATTTTAACACTGCAAAAGAATTTATATTATATTTTTCAATGCACTGTAAAGGTTCTTTTCTAGTTTAATCGTATACTTAAATTAATAAAACGTATTTAAAGAACAAGAAATGAAACTATATGTAAACGAAAGTAATTGGAGTAGTAACGTGAGAAATTATATAAGTAAATGAAGAAACGCTGGTCATCATAAAATACCACGTGGCGAAAATTCTATATATATAATTTTTTAATATCTCTCAAAAAAACTAATAATTAAAATACGGAACCTGTAAACTAATATGAGCTGTTCTAATTTGGCGATATTCTTGGCATCGTTTTGATTGATGGGACCGTGAAAATTAAGTAGTTATTAGAAAATCCTTATTTCAGAAAGTTTTTTCACCCTAGACAATTTTATCAGTAGATTATTTACCATGAAAACGATTGAGAGCACATTGTAAAAAAAGAAAGTGCGATTAGATTTATTTCATTCAGTTTAGGATATCTCAGAATCGGGACTCAGTTCTACCAAGGGTCGTCCATGTTTGCCCTTTTCAGTCGACCCCGGCCATTAGTCTTCATGATTAAACGACTTTCTACTCACCTTCCTCCTCCGCATCTGTTAACATTTTGTTTCTCGTCTGCACGGTACTAAGTAAGGAATGAAAAATCAGTTTGTCTCCTGTTCTCTCGTCAACATTTCGACAGGGGCAGTCATCTGTACTTCACCACCCCTAGGATATGATATTCCCACCATTTTTTCGTCTGTTCTCAAATGTATACATCACCTGCTACTTCAAACGATCTTTGAAATGTCGTCTTGCAAAAGTGTCTTAGCTCTTGTGCTATCGACGGAATATATTTTATAGTCCTATATTGCTTAGCAAGTAAATAAATATAAACCTTTCAAAAAATTGCAACGAAATCTATTGAATGTAATTTGGCATTCATTTTTATTTAATAATGTTAGCCATTTTTAATTTCTCAGTAATTATTTTATTTTTATTTATTAACCATAAAATGGTATGGTTGTTTGCTTTGTTACAGTTGACATCAAGGGTGTATGCCACTTTATTTTACTTATAATTGGTCTGTGAGTTAAGCAAATAATAGTTTTCCCCAATAATGTTAAATATATAATTTTGTCCACCCATCAAAAACAAGTCAATGTGTCAGTGGTATAAGCTCTTCAGTGAGCAGTTGGAAAGAAAATGTTGGCCAATATATTAGTGGGATGGCTTATTTTATAGATTATTGGAGATTTGTCTCTCTTGATACCGCTATTAAAAATAAATACTTATTAATCATTGAGTAAAGATACATTTATTTTATGTGGCATGTAAAGCACATTAAATATAAATATTTGATTGTTTATGCAAGCAATAAATAAATAATTCATAACATCCACTTTATAGTTTGTTTAAATCAGCAAGAACGCGATTTAAATGTTTTTTATTTTTTAATTAATGCAATCTTCATTGCTTTTGAAATTTTGCGCAATGAGTTTTTAAATATTTTTTAGTAAAAGCTGACTATATCTTATTTTATTGCTAAGTAAAAATAATTGTCATGATTTATTATTAATCTCTCTCAATGGATTTTATTTGCCAATCCAAATAATATTTGCAGTTAATAAAAAATTTTCAATTTTGCTGCGAATTGTATTAATGGAATCTACTACAATGAACTCTGCATTATCCGTCAACATATTATCTGCTGTCTAGTTTATTCCCAATCTAAATTTAAAAAAATAAATATTTCAGATTATTTTAAAAGTAAAAATTTACGAATGGTAAATATTTTTAATATTCCTCAAGTAGTAAATATCTTTGTTATCTCTTCTATTTTTAAATTATTCGAACAGATATTTGTGTTGATTTGCTCCTTTTCTTTTTTATGATTATTCACGAAATCGCTTATCCCTAGTAACCATATTCATCAGTTCCGTGGTTTATGGTACTTTAAAAACAAAAAAAACCAAATATTCATTTTTTATTTTGTTCCACATCAGTATCTTTGTTTCTGTATCTTTTATAATCTCTGTCTTTTAGTATAGAAAGCCGTGATTCTCAAAATTTTTTTTGTGGCAACATACTTTTAACGATTTCAAAATTTGACGACGGAGAACGAAAAAGATAAACTTAGAAGTTGTTTACTTCCTTATATGATGTCCTATGCAAAACAGTTAATGATAATAATTTTGATTGTGAAATATAATATGTACTACAAAAACAACAGCACGTTTATTAAGGTATTAATTGCAATATAATAATAATAATAATAAAGATATTGTTAATGAAAATTTTGAGCTTGATGTTTTTTAATAATTTCATTTATATTGGGTCGTAAAAATGACGATGCTACTCTCATATCGTCTTCTACATTGAACAGTCTCGATATTTTTTCGTTTTTATGTTGGTCAATACTGAAAATTCGAATTCACAAACATAAGATGTAGAAAATTGTTATGTTAGATATACTGGGAACACGTGAAATTTTTACATGGTGGGAATATTTCACTTTATCGGTCAGTAATCAAAGATAAAAACAGTGTTTAACTGAAAAAAATATCATATTTTACTGAAAAAAACAAGTTTCCCACCCCCCCCCCTCAAGTATACTCTTTTTTGATTAAACAAATTTTTCTTGTAATAAAAAAGCACTGTAATTTTTACTGTAAACATACCTAAAATTTGGCGGCACACTTAAAGAATTAGTTGCCACACAAAAGTGCCGCAGCACAGTGTTTTAGAATCATTGCTATAGAGGCTTATTATTTCCTTTTTAAATCTTACATAATAGACACTATGTTTGGTTTTAAATTCAAGGAAATAAACAAAAGAAATGAATATTCCGTACCCTAAAGTGATAAAAGATAGAGGGAAAAATCATGATTAGTTTTCTTTTCATTGTAGATGTATGATTTACAAGTTTTTTTTTTTTTTTTTTTTGTATTTGACGCGAGGTTCTATTCCTAATTTCCTACAGCTGTCAATTTCCAGCGTTTCGTCCATTCTCCCCCAATTCTTTTCAATGAGTTAAATCTATTCGAAATGGCGACCGCATTGTTGACAGATTTCGACCCATATTTTACCCAAACCTGTTCTGATTTCATAACAAAGTTCTTTTTTTTTTAAAAAAAGTTTCGGAAGAAAAGACTTTTTAGAGAACACAATAAAATTAAAAAAATGGAATTATCATTATTGATTTTAATTACCCTAGTTATTTGTTTGTTTTTTCTATGTAAAAATAAATCATTTCTTACCGTATCCTATTTACATGCCCCTTTTGAGATGATCAACAACCTAGTCGTAGAGTGTGACCTCTAGTGGTAAAGAACAAAACTATACGAATGTCGTGGAGTTCATTTTATTATTCTCTAAAATAAACGTATACATGAGTTTTCTTATAATTGACAGCGTCTCCTGTTAACGATTTCTGTAATTATTACCAATATTTACACTTGTTATATGATTGTTTCTAATAAAATAAATATAAAATTTTGAAAATGTTCACAATTTACTTTTGTTTTTCTAAGTAATTAAAATAATTTATTTTATCTGGGATTTATTATAAATAATATCAATTGGCTGTAGTTTGAATCTAAATAACACTGTGAAATGTGAAAGATTTGTGCTAAATCTATATTCAACATCAAAATTTTGTAATTATGAATATTTTACAATTTTGGGAATAATTCCGTTTTCTTGTTTTCGTGATTATAAGAACAAAATATCATTATATATTACATTCTGTATCTCAAAACTTTCTGGCTATTAAATTCGATTTTTTTTTTTTTTTTTTTGAACATACCAATATAAAAATTAAAAAAAAAAAAACCGTTTTATTTAGTAAAACTAAAGCTCAAGATTTATTGTTCCATATTTCACCATGATTTATATGGGTATAACCCTCTACATTATGGTAAATGGGCACTAGTTGAGGAAAATAATGTAAACATTAATTGAAATATCTATTTGAACATTAATTATGGTTGAGAAAGCTACATATGGATAGAATCTGATTTTTTTTAAACTTAATTTCTCTGGCAGCTAATTTAGCTATCGTATATTGAATCCATCATTTAAAAGAATGTGTCTGTCTGGCAAATGAGTGCTGCTCTGAATGTGTAACTGCAACCGTCTTCCAGATTGTGTGGTATACTTTGTATTAATTTTAGATTCATTCCCCCATGTTAAGCAGCGATTAATTATGGCATAATTTAGCGGCTATAGACTCTTAATAAGACGCATGGTTTTCAAGCTTTCATTGGCAGTTAATCATTCTATGCTTTCAAGAGGAATGAAACACTCAGCGATTTAAAATTAAGCAGTTATACGCATAATTTATGAGTTCGAACGTGTTGCCATTTGTAATATGCTTATAATAAATAAAAAGTTCCTCAATCTTTTATGGTGCCGCACATGGCAGATTTTTTCGGAAGCTGGTTTTTCTAAAGTCCAAAGGTTGTTGAAGCGGGAAACCTTGATCGCGCCAAACAACGTAAGTCTGCACTCATATTTCTGTTAGAAAAATATTTGTAAATTCTTATGATGATTTAAATAATGTTTGATTAGAATGTGTAATAAAATCTTTATTAATTTAATTTTTATTTAAAACATAGTATTAGGTTGCAGTTTTAATAAAGTTTTGAACCAATGATATGAAAATGTATTCTTGTTTAAAAATGAAAAATAACCTCGATTTAGAATAATATAAACAACATGATTTGTAATTTAAAACAGTTGCTGCAAATTTAAACATTCTCTTATAAATAATTTAAAATTCTGTAATTTTTTTAAGCAACTGTCTATTACGCGTTGATGAATGTTGGTTAATTAATTATATTCTTTATTTTTTAAATTTTTATAGAACTTTCTGATTTTGGGATTAATATATTTTAACAGGTGTTTAAATTATTTACAGAAGTAAAAACGAGAAAGAAATTTTTCCAAAAGGAAGCATTTTAAATTTTTTTGAAATTCTAATTACATTAAACAAGAATTTTTCTATGGGACTTGAACTGCTTTAGTTTTAATTTTTAATTACATTTATTTAGGTATTGTACACCACATTTTTTCACAAAATTCAAAAATATTAATGTAGCTATCTCATTTATGTTTTTAAAAATTTAATACCAACATTAGAACAAACTTAATGACTCTGCTGTATCTTATTCACTGTATTTGTAATACTTTTCGAATTGATTAATTTACTTGTTTCGAATAAAATATTTTCCCTAAGCCTTAATTGATAAAATGTTAAATTTGTAATAATTTAAAAAATCATTAATTTTTTTAATAAATGAATATCAATGCATTATATGACACGTTGCCATTTTTAAAAATCAAATATTTTCCATGATGTATGAAAAACAGATTGTTATTGGAAGATATCTTTTTGACTGAGTCGTTGAAAATGAACGAATTAGTAGACAAAAATCTTTGTAAAAATCCTGTTACTTATTTCTTTGGTGAAATATTTTCTTAGCATGGAAGAAATATATTTTTAAAAAATATTCTTTTAAAAGGAATCATTACTTTTTGGTGATTTTCCTATAAATTATAGTCATTATATTGATGTTTTTTAACAATCGAATTTTTCTCTGCAATAGAACAATGAATTTTATTAATGATTGTCTCAAATGCGTTAAGATGGCGGAATAGTATTTTTATATGGTTAAATTTCGCTTGATTTTATCAAGAATTTTGTAACTGAACATCCAAATATTAGTTCTTACTTTATGGCGAAAATGATGGTTATGATGGTTGCATTTATAACAAAGTTCTCCAATCGCTGCTGAAGACATTAAATGTCGTTGTTGTTAAGATACTGAAGTTATATTTTACTTAAATTTTGTTGAATGTAGAGTTTTATTAAGGATTTTATAACTGAATATCCAAATAGTAAGTTGTCTGTGCATTTGACGAATATATCCTTTTGCAAGCTGTGATTTCGATCATTAGTTACTAATGCTTTTACTTGTTTACCCTTGGTAACCGTTTTTCTTTTCCCTCTAATTGCTGTTTTTTTAAGTGAAGCAGCAAAATACAGTTGACTATCGTGGAGTCGGACTACGTCCTGTTTTGGAATGGGAACTTGAGGACCTGTTGTCTGTCACCCCGTCCGGTTGCCTGACCTCATTAAAACCAGCCGTTTGTCTTTGTCAGGGGACGCTTCTTCTGGTCTCCCCCGCCTCAAAGGGAGCCGAAAACTTGGGGGAGTAGATTCTTCCGAATGAACTCTGACCGCAGAAACAATGTCCCTGACTTTCACCGGAGTCAACTTCCCGCTTGAATGGGTCCGAAAAATTTGGGGGTCTTCCTTTCCCTTCCAGCCTGGACCTTGTTTGTTTCATTTTATGAAGGGTTTTCCATTTTACCGCCAAAGATCTTACTTTTAAGCTTCCCCCTCACTTAAATTGACTGAGTTCTGATCTTATGCCTAAAAGAGATTTAGTAAACGTTTTAAAGCAAATTATATGTTTGCAGAATTAGTTAAAAAATTTTCCTACTATCTGAATTTTGTGAGTATTCCTTATTACATTGTAGAACATTTCCTACCTTGAAATTAACTTGATAAAATCATCGAAGTATATTCGTTTAATCAAATTGTTATTTCTGTTCGTCAACACAATGTCGAAGGAAATTTTTCATTTTGTATCTTGTGTTGATTTCACTGTAATAAATTCTAATTTTCTGAAGCAGGACTCAAATTTTATCCGGCTTACAAAGACTACTGGAGCCAATTATTATTTTTCGACAAGTCTTTCGTGATTCAATTGAGATAATTATTTCCAGAATAACCATAACTTTAGTTTTTTTTAAATTAGTGATCTAGAATTAGCAAAAATTATAGTAATTCTTTTTATTTTTATGTGAAATTTTAGCTTAATCTTTCAAAAACATCACTAAAAATCTCTCAAAGAATCATTAAAGTTACCAAAAAAAATTATTTTTAGGTACAATGTTTTTACAAATATGGTTTATAATTTAGTTTTTATCATAATAATTTCTTATTTTCGTTGATTTGTATAGATTTCAATTTTTGAGAAATATTTGTATTGAGATTCTCTTTATATCGGATTCCTCTTTTGCTGTATACGAGAGTGTTAGTGAAAAAAATAGTATCAAATATATTATGCTCTTGTTACAGAAAATGAAACAGAATGCTCTTGCTCTAATGTAATTTAGCTGAAAGTTCCAAAATATTTGAGTTGAAAATTTTGTCATCTTGAATAATTGAACATATATTTTCCAAGCAGTAAACTAACCAATTTTTAAATTGATAAATTTGTACTTAAACAATTGTCTGCGTTTATTGAAGTGAAATGAAGTAATGCAACTGTAAGCTTTTAATTCATGACCAGCAAATCTCATTTAATTGATTAAAATTCCAACTTTTTCACCGCCAAGTCCAACAAACCGGTCCTTTACGAGTTCTAAAACAAGCTTAGAGAATCCATTCTTTAATTCGAGCTACCAGGACAGACTGGAGAAAATATGTATTTTTGGTGCCACTTTTTTCGTAGAAATGTAAACTGATCCGTTAATGAGAATATCCTAGACTGCGACCTTTGCTTTTTTTTTTTTTCCTATCTCGTCATTCTTCTGACTCCATTCAGAAAGAGCGTTATCGTTCGTTCTAGTTGGGGAAGCTGCTTTTTGTCTGCCTTGTGTCCATGTCCCTGCTGATCAATTTCTTCTTCTTCTGGAAAAAAAGGAACCTAACAAAAAAGACCTTATGTCATTGGCTTCAACAAAGATTGAAAAAAAGAAAAGCCAAGATTCTTCAAGTCGATTAGTATTTATTGTGTTCCGAAAAAGAATCATTCAGAGGAAATCGTTTAGGCTTTATTAAGAGAAGAAACAAACTGAACATTTTTTTTGGAATCTGAATTCTGAATCTTTCGAGTCAGAATCTTTTTTTTTTTTTTTTTTTTTTTTTTTTTTTTTTTTTTTTTTTTTTTTAAATTACATTACATAAAGGAAAGGGAACATTTGACATTAAAATTTTTATTGGAAATCAATTGATGGAAAACATTTTTTTTGTTTAAAATATTAATTTTTATATTTATTTTTCAAAAAAATAAGTAAAAGGATCGAATTTTGGGGAACAAACTCGATTTTCAGGTCTGGAGACTTAAATCCTCTGAATTTAGAATTCCGCAGTATCGAATCATTTTTTTTATCATATAAAAATCTGGAAAAGCGTAATTTTTAATTGAAATTAAAGAGTTTTGAAACAACAAAAACGAGTCTTTAATTGCATTCATTAAAAAAATAATAATATATCGAATTTAAGAAAATATTCTATGAATTATCTTGAAAAACGAATTTGGAATCTTTCGTATACTTTGTACTATTTAGTAGAGTTTGATAGCTTAAAAAACTAATGAAAAACAGAAAATTTAAAATATTAATAACTTTATATATATCTATAAATGGGTTAAATATAATTATGAAATTTCCCTTCATAACTAAACAAATGTTTCAATTATAAATAAACGTAGTACAAATGTTAATTTATAGCATGTTTATTTTTAATTATTTATATTTATTAACAAATGTTAATTTATTATTTACTTTTGTCAATACCCAAAATAATTCAAGATAAATTTTATGATAAAGTGTAAAAATGGAGATCATTTATAGTAATCAATATCGATGATATTTATATGGAAGCTTATTTAATGTTACCGAATGAAAATTTCATCTGCTGTCACAGTTAATTTCATTAACAATAGTTAATTGATACACTAAAAGTTTTTCAGTTAAAAGTTGCATCTGTTGACACAAAAATCAAACATATTTTTAGTAAACTATTTCCTAAAATGATTATAAAATCAATTCTGTTAAAATTTTAAACAGTATAATTTCTAGCAATCATTCAAAATTTGCGGAGAAAATTGATTATAAAAAAAAAATTACATATAAGATGTGTTTAAGATAACTTGTTTTTATATCCTATTAATCACTAACAATACGGTTACGTGCAAACCATGAACAAAAAACAAACATTGGTCGCATTTAACAGATGAACATTTAATTTCGTGTTTATGCATTGCAATAAGCTCGTACCAGCCACAATATGATAAACTTGTCTCGCAGATATACAGTGCCAAATTTCAACTAAGCGAAATGAATAGTATGGTCAGTTTTTGATATATGAATACTTTTATTATTTTCGTCAGTAAATTTTTATTTTGTAAATATTAATATTAAGTTTTTTTTAGAAAAATGACATAATTTACCATTTTTTCTTGTTACCAAAAATAAACATGTATGTTAATTTAGCTCTGAAATTGGTAGACCGCCTTCGATTTTTTAAATGTGGAGTAGACCACGGATCCCAT